>JACXGI010000053.1:45986-84712 GCA_016801175.1 Esox masquinongy | reverse complement strand
GTTATAGGTCACATTAAAAGTGGAAAAAGTTCTGACATGATTTATCTTTGTCTCATTCTTTTACATCACAAAAACCTGGCATTTTAACAGGGGTGTGTAGACTTTTTATATCCACTGTATGTGCCAATATGTGGCACAAATTCATGACTGAAGTATAATAGTGATTTTATGTATTTATTATGCACATATTGACCCTATATTATACATCCATCCCAAAATGTAAGGTTAAAAAATATAGTTGTTCACAATAATCCAGAAAGCATCTTTAACAGGCATTGGTATTAAATACATTAAAATGGCCATGGCCGAAAGACTGAAATGACTGCGGTTGTGAAATTGGATGGAGTAAGAGTGAAAATACTGCCACATTGAATGTTTCGTGCTCAGTTGGAAAAGATTTGAGGGAGAATAGGACTTGTTGTAATCAATGAAAGCTTCTACATTCCCAGCATTGCTATGCTTTATCCCGCCGAGTTGAGATTCTAAAAAATGCAGGGTTTTATACACTTTCACAGACACAAGAAATTGGAGGAAACATTGGAAGAAATATTAAATGCACAGATCAAATATAGGCTATGGTACTTCCGCCAGACATAACGAGGCTCATGTTGTTTAAACAGCACCACTTTTGACTCATCTGTCTATTGAACATTCTTAAGAGGAGCCTTGATGAGTCCTGACAGGTGCTTCCAGGTGCATTTTGGGAAACTTGAGTTGACCTTTTGAACAGCATGGATCCCGTTATGTCTGTAGAAAAACAAACACTGCATTAATACAATCTTGACCGCAAATCAACGGTCAAGCATGGTGGTGGTGGTGTGATGTTTTCAGGACTGCCTCTGGACCTGAAAAAAAATCTCTGCATCAGAGAGAACGAGAATATCAGGGTGTCTGTCTGTGAGATGAGGCTAACAGGCACCTGGGTCATGCAGTAGGATAATAATCCGAAACACAAAAGAAGAATGGCTGGAAAGCATTACATTTAAAAGCTTTACATTTACATTTAAAGCTTTGGACCGAAACCCAATTGAGGCATTGTGGCAGGTACATAAACAATAACAAACAAATGTCACTGAGTTCAACCAGTTCTCCATTGAAGAGAAGTCCAAAAATTCTTCCACACTAATGTGTGAGACTTAACAATTAAAGGGAGGGTTTGGTTGCAGTCACTGAAGCTAAAAGGAGGCACAACCTGTCATTGAATATAATGGGTCAAACATTTTTTCACAGGGGGAAATTGGATGTAGCATCCACATTACTGCTCATTTAATTAATTAAATAGCAAACATTTATTAAATTATCTTTATTTTATTATCTTTCCTCAGGTTCCTTTAGTAAATAATAGAGTCCCCACATTAATATTAAGTTTTGAATGAAGACCTGAAAACATTTAATTACAAAAATGAAAGATAATCTGAAAAAGCAATACATTTCCATAGCACTGTAATGTAGGTGACAAATGTCAAACTGAGAGGGCACACTAACATCAGATTTGTCATTCAAACCAAAGCCATCCAGTCAGCTGTAGTCCTCTGGGCAAAAACAACGAGTTGATGAGAGAGATAGAACCTGTCAGTGGGTGGGACATATTAGGCAGCAAGTGAACATTCTGTCCTCAAAGTTGATATGCTAGAAGCAGGAAAAATGGGCAAGCGTAAGTTTCTGAGCGACATTGACAAGGGCCAAATTGTGATGGCTAGACGACTGGGTCAGAGCATCTCCAAAACTGCAGCCCTTGTGGGATGTTCCCGGTCTGCAGTGGTCAGTACCTATCAAAAGTGGTCCAAGGAAGGAAAAGCGGTGAACCGGCGACAGGGTCATGGGCGGCCAAGGCTCATTGATGCACGTGGGGAGCGAAGGCTGGCCCGTGTGGTTACATTACGTGGATGGCCGGGTGCGTGTGCGTCGCTTACCTGGAGAATACTTGACACCAGGATGCACTATAGGAAGGAAGCAAGCCGGTGGAAGCAGTGTGGTGATTTGGGCAATGTTCTGCTGGGAAACTGCCATTCATGTGGATGTTACTTTGACACGTACCACCTACCTGAGCATTGTTGCAGACCATGTGCACCCTTTCATGGCAACAGTATTCCCTGATGGCATTGGCCTCTTTCAGCAGGATAATGCGCCTGCCACAAAACAAAAATGGTTCAGGAATGGTTTGAGGAACATAACAACGAGTTCAAGGTGTTGACTTGGCCTCCAAATTCCCCAGATCTCAATCCAATCAAGCATCTGTGTGACGTGCTGGACAAACAGGTCAGATCCATGGAGGCCCCACCTTGCAACTTACAGGACTTAAAGGATCTGCTGCAAACATCTTAGTGCCAGATACCACAGCACACCTTCAGAGGTCTAGTGCAGTCCATGCCTTGATGGGTCAGGGCTGTTTTGGCGGCAAAAGGGGGACCTACACAATATTAGGCAGGCGGTCATAATGTTATGGCTGATCGGTGTATGTTTCTTCCTTATTTCTAGCTCTGACTTTGCTGATAGGTACTTCATTAAGTACATTTTATTATAACTGGGTTGTGTGGTTTTCCCACCTAGCTATGTTAAGATGAATCCACTAACAGTAAATCGATCTGGACAAGAGCGTCTGTAAATGACTAAAATGTAAATGTACTAAGAACTAGAATTGGTTTACAGGGTCCCCTCCAGTTACATGCTTTATCATTATAGATAGATTTTAACAAAAGCCTCCCAAATACTAATTGCAGCAATTAAACTCTAAGCTTCAATGGCAGAGCACAGAGGAAGTGGCTGGGCGCAGGTGTTCAGCATTACTCATGTCATGACTGACTGCCCTTGGTGCTAGCACTTAATTTAGAACTAAATAACAGTCACAGACGAGTCACCAAGTTCATTTAATGCCCCACCATATTACAGCGCTACAGCCACCAATACAATATAGATTCAAAGCAGTGGAAAAGAAGTATTTCTATTGCTACTCATGGCCATGACCATTTAACATGGTTCTTATAAGAAGTTTTTAGTGCTGTTTAAAAAGTATTTTTTTTTGTCCAAAAGTTATTCATGATTCAATATACAGCGGAATGTCTTTCAGATAGTATGTGCCAACAAAAGTAAATCTAAATGTCTGGCATCATTTAAAGTCTTTGAGAAATGTTAGTATTAATACATTACTAAAAGCCATATGAAATGAATTAATGTTTGATCTTACCTGAGATTGTGACCAGCAGAATGTGGTTGGTTCTGTCCAATCTATGGATTTCCTATCAAACCTTTATACCAGTCACTAAGGCACATTAATATAGTGACCTTAGTGTAAATAAGAACCATGTAAGGGGCATTCCACTGTTTTTGATGATGGTAATAAATAAGGAAACATTGACAAATGTAAGCACTAAAGAGGATATCCATAATTTTTTTAAATTAATAATTAGAAAAATAGAGAGCTGTTTGAAAATGACAATAATGTAAATTTTGCTTGGAGTACCTAGTACTGCAATGTGCAATTCAATTTGTTTGGAGTTTTAGGAAACACAAATACCCCTTCCTAAAGTTCAGAGTTTGGGGGTGACGTCAGGCAAAGGTGTTGACAAAAGCACAGGCATTATTTATGTCATAAAGTGATTAGATTAATACTATCAGACACTATCTGTCTCTACCTCCTTACTGTCCCTCTGGGCACCTTGACAACACCATGGCAATTAAAACTATGATGCTGTCATTCTTTATCACAGTGCCATGGTGTTTTCCCCTGGAGACATTTTCTGGTATCATTTTTAGTCTTTCTTCTTTCTTCCTCCTAGTTTTTTCTATTCATTTTTCTCTGGCTGGGGCAGCATACATAGATATAAGAATATGTACATTCATGTAAATTCAATGTTTGACAATCAGATGTGAGACTTAAAGGGACACTGTGTAGAATCCTGTGTCTAAACAACACCACTTGTCTCCTCCTTGTCTTCCTTTACTGAACAAGACTAGGGATAGTACTTGCTAGTCCAGGATGGGAAAGTTAGTACTGCGAGTGTCTAAAGTGACTATTAGGATATTCAGGAAGTCAGTGCAAAGTGATAGATGGACCAGCAAGAAAGTTTAAAAGGGAGAATATGATCAGATCATCTGCTAAATTTTGTAGAAAAAGATAATTTGAAACATTAACTCAAACCATTAACTGAAGATGTCTACTGGTCATTTTTGCTTGTTTTAATGGTGGTAGTACATGAGAAATCTTACATATTGCCCCTTTAAGTGTGACAAAATAGTAATTATCTTGACATCCTTCTAGTTCTAGTTTGGTGCAGTACTGTACAGTCACATCAGTAAATTTCTTCATTGATATTGGGTAGTTAGCTTATATTGCTTGCTACTGTAGTACTGCTTTACATAACATGTCAGAAAACGAGAGATCAACTAGGTCACTGCCACAGTTGAATGACAACGTCAGTCAGGATCCAGTAGCATGGCTACTAGAACCTAGCAGATGTCATAACACTCCTTTTTATGTAAAGAGGTCAGATTTAACATTCTAGCAGAACCTGCCCTTGTGATCAACAAGACAGTAAACCCTAATTGCACCCAGGTTGTTGTTTTAAATAACAATGTGTTCTTAGCATACTTACAGTATCTGGTAAAATAATGTTAATAAAATAATAATGATCTGCAGTTCTGCTTGATTACACATGATACTGTATAGTTTCTGCACTTTGTAAACAGCCTGGTAGATTTATTAATAACCTAAACTATATTGAAGGTGTGATGAACCCAAAGTTTAGAGTTAAATGTTATGTGTATTTCTGTAGTCAGAACAGGGTTGATTACTGGACTCATTAAAGGGTTTACTATTGAAATGCACTCATACCTATTGTTACAGTAGAAAGCAGTAGTATGTTTGGAATTACACCTAGGCAGCCTTTTGCAGAAACTTTACTCCTTCATTCTTCTGAGAGAAGTCTAACAGCACAGAAGCAAATGTAATCCTGTCCCAGTCTTTCTTCCGTTAAATAGGTTTTGCACTTTGTAACACATCATGTTACAAAATAGTAAAAGGTTACCTACGTATAGACAAATAGTAAATGGGAAAATGTTACCTACATAAAGACAAATAGTAAATGGGAAAAGGTTACCTACATATAGATGAATAGTAAATGGGAAAAGGTTACCTACATATAGGCAAATAGAAAATGGGAAAAGGTTACCTACATACAGATGACAAGGCAAGGTGCCATGTCTGCAAAAATCCCTTTGTTCCAAATAGATCTTTTTTTGAAACAAAGTCTCATATTCATGTTTTGGTGGCTATTGCAAGACTGAATTTGCAACTTCATGCATGAGTGATGGAAAAGTGTTTTTGATTCGCTAGTTACTTTATGTCAAGTCGAAGATATACATTTGGGTGATGTTCCCATTAAATTAAATTAAATTGACAGATAAAAGGTTGATGAATTACAGTGGCGATGATGATGAGTACTCCTCTTTGTTAATAGCGGCAAAAGCCACATTACTCTGCATATTCACCCATGCATGTCTACTACCTGCTTACCAGCGATCGTACACACCTCACCCGCCACCAGACCCAAACCTCCAGTGAAACGTGCCTCTAGTGGTGAGTAGTGACAGCCCAAATAAGCGTGTGTAGACCACACAAACTGTAAATAGCCCATACCCATGTACAGTTAAAACCATATTGTGAATAGAGATACTTATTTTTACTGTAATAAGCATTCAAAATTCTGCTAGCATTAACTAGCACATGTTAGCTTTTGTTAGCGTCTTCTTAGCTTCTTGATCCATCTACTTTAATCCTTAAAAGTTGTTAGACAAATTCATTAGTAAGCCACACATTTATATGAAGTGTAGCAGAACAATATATGTTAGGAACTTACTTTCTATCCCAGATGAAAGCTGAGATTCTGAAAAGAATGACACCCAGCACAACTTCGTACGTGAATGAAAGACAGAGATATTCCACCCCTGACCCCCTCACCGCTCATCTCCCGCCAGCCCACTGCTCCTCAGGAGAAGCAATATGATAAGGTCACAGAGAGGTGAAATTTCTGTCTCGGTAACTAGTAAATGCTTCAGAATCTCTGGAATAAGGTAGGATATGTCACTGGAAAGAAAACAGATCACTTTTGGGTGATTATGTTTTGTTTTTTTAAAGAAATGCATGTGATAAATAGTCAAAATATGTTACTTGTTTGTTTTTATTTGCTACTATCTATGGCCCCCTAACACTGTCACTGATTCTCATGACCTGGGGGAATTCCAATGTGATGTCTACACTCTCACTAGATGTTTATAGTTTCTATTTTTATGAATTAAAAGCAAAAAATGAAACATACGTTTTAGATTTTTTTGCCATTATATCCCACTGTAAGTCAAATAAGTGTCTGAAATGGTTAGTTTGAACTTTATTGTGCATATTGCTGAGAGTATGCAGAATCCACAGATGTAAGGCACTACATTCTGCTATAAAGGAAGACCATTTTATATGCCAAAATGTCAAAATAGTGCCAGACAGAATTTAAAAAAACTTTAACATTTAAGGGTTTTGAAGTAATTAGTGTTGTCATGAGTCTAATCTTCCTGTATACTTATAGATGTGGAATATAATTAATACAGGTACAAGTGAACTTGAGTAATGTTATACATCACTTGCTTTAGTTGTTTCTTATTTTTTTCTGTAACTAATTGAGTGGGAGACCTATATGCTTTCTATATTCAGTATTTATATTTCAAATAGATTCAAAGAAGGGTTAATGGGTATTATATGGTATTTTATTTTTGTTTTATTGTTATTCTGTGTAGCACTATGGTCTACCAGCAAGAAGACAATACCCTCCTTAATTATTGGGATAGTAAGCATTTTTTATTAATTTCAGTTCAAAACGATTGCTTCTTAAGACCCATACAAAAAAGCATTGATGTTCCTATATCAGTGCTTTTATTAGTAATTTAACCTTTTTATTCAAAAAGAACCTGCCTACCTTCAAACAGATACTCTGAAGCTTGTGTACATCACAGTGAAAAAAAATCACCTCTTTGTTCCTAAGATTCAACTCAGTGTAACTAAGGTGGTAATTAATTTGTAGTTCAACTGCTGTAGTCTATTCTGTAAGAAGAAAAATTGTTGTGGACAGGTCTGAAATAGGTGAACTGTATATTTAACATGTTGTCATTTCCATATGGCTGAACCTATATCTACATAAATTACTTGAAACAATAGCTGAGAATCTGATGTCTTATTAATTATTTGATTTCAAATTCAAACCTTCAGAAGAAAAAAATGCTTACTGTCCAAATAAGATCTCCTGCTTTAAACCAATGCTTTTCATGATTGAACCCGTTGTTCAGATGCATCAAAATAAAATGCTTGCAACAGTCTTAACAGTAGGAGATTTGATTCCTGACAACTGGTACACCATGCTGGGGCCACAGTTTCAGGAACTTGACATCAAACACTGAATAAGTCTTGGCACACACTAACACACATCCAGTGCCCCAAGCAGTGTACATTCACTGCATCCAATGCATGTCCATTAATGACTGAACACCTGTGAACAGCAATGAGTGTCCATGAGGACAAACACAAATTGTTATAGTCTGTTCATCTATGCCTGGAGCAAGCACTCAAAAACTCATGTTGGTTCCATCCTGTTAGGTCAAAATCATTAGACTTCAGAACAGGACTACAAGTCAAAGGACATTCTAGTCTGTTTTAATCTTCTGGGAACTCTGGTGTGCAAATTACACTCCACCTTTCCTGAATGAGACAGAAGTCATACTTACAAACAATAATAATGTGAATTCAGTAACTTCAGTAGTTATTCAAAATGCTGTGATCAATTTTTTTTCAGTGGTAAATATGAAAAAAGCTTCCAAATCTTCTGAACACATCCACCTTTTTGTCATGATTTTACCTTATTTTGTTTACAGTTTCGCTATGACTGCATTCATCAATCTAGCTATCCTGCTTGATATAGGATTTCAGCTGCTCAACAGTTCAGGGTCTCCTTTGTCATATTTTCCATTTCATAATGCGCCAAATGTTCTCTTGATATCTCTTGATATAATGCGCCAAATGTTCTCTTAATGCGCCAAATCCCCCTCTTGATATCTATCTTCTAAATAAGGTAAGAGTAAATATTAAAGACTAAAAAAAACATTAAAGGCAAACATTTTGCTTTGCTAACATGACCCATGTCGTCACAAAAAAATACCTAATGCAACATGCTGTAACATCTTGAAGTATTTGCAACTGTACTGTAGCTGCAAAACAAGAAATGAATACCTGGAACATTAATGTATGTGGACAGAGTTAGGACATTTACTGTAACATTAATGTATGTGGACAGAGTTAGGAAATGTACTGTAACATTAATGTATGTGGACAGAGTTAGGAAATTTACTGTAACATTAATGTATGTGGACAGAGTTAGGAAATTTACTGTAACATTAATGTATGTGGACATAGTTAGGAAATTTACTGCAACATTAATGTATGTGGATAGAGTTAGGAAATTTACTGTAACATTAATGTATGTGGATAGAGTTAGGAAATTTACTGTAACATTAATGTATGTGGACAGAGTTAGGAAATTTACTTTGAAACAAGGATAGAAAATAATAATAATACTTTCTGACCCCCTTTCTACCACTGAGTCATTTTGAATCAAATTTGATAACAGTCTAATAAATATATTTAATATTTCTTTTGGTAAAATAAGAGTTTGGTTGTGTTAGCGTCATTCAAATCCTAAAAAGGTGAATTTCAAATAACATAATAACGTTTTCATTATGGTACTGTAGGCCATATCTGTCTAAAACATTTTTTATTGTTGAAAAAAGTTATATTTAAACAATAAGACATGAGGGGTTGTGGTACATGGCCAATATACCATGGCTAAGAGTTGTACTTATGCCTAGATACAGCACTTAGCCGTGATATATTAGCCATAAGCACATAATGTGTCGTACCAAAATGACAAACAGAAAGGGTAACCTGCCTTTATTCATAAAAATGTCATGCCTTGGAGCTTGTGGTTTCTCACCTGCTGTCCTTTTATTCTAGAGTGTGTAGGCATGTGTGTTGCACATAACACTAGTGAACAGTTGTGTCCTAGGCACCTCCCTGCAAGGGGAATCCCATCTCTCATCAACAGTTATCCCATTGGATAATGAAAGCTATTATATTTACTTACAATAGCAAGGGCCTGCATGCTCTGAACGGACTGAGGGTTTGCTCCAATATGGCTACCTTTTGAACACTGCTCATGAGCATCTCAGCATACATGGAATGTTGATCATTCCCTTATTCATTTGAGGCTAGATGTCACTGGAACTTCACTTGCTGTTGTTCGAGCCGGAAAGTGTACCTGGTAACCTTTTAACTGTAAATCTATCTGTTATTAGGGTAATATGTAACCTATCAGTCTAGGAAGGAGTATAGGAATGTGCTGAATGGTCTTGACTTGACTATCTGCATCTCTGTAACAATCCTGTTAGTTTATGATAAAAGATTTTAATTGTACTTCATAGATGTTTCCAATCAATTAAACGTCTTATTAATGTGTCACTGTTCTGCTTTGCATCATTCACAGCTATAAGGTCACTTGACAGGACACACAACAGTTATCTAGGGAGTATCCGCTCCCAATGTACCTCATTCTGCAGGATATGAAAAACTATATGTAATAACTGTGCCTGCAATAAATGTTTCCTCAATGGAGTACAGTTCTTTATGCTTCTGGGTATTTCTTTACAATGAGGGTTGATACTGGATTGAGGCTGCCTGGCTGTGGAGACCATGTCCTGCAATACGTGAGGGAGTTGGCCATATTCCTATATAAAAAAGAATTATGGAAATAGAATTCCACATAAACAAATAATATGCTCTAAATATTGATATTTTACAATATAGCCTCTGGTATCATATTCAACAGTCAACAACATTTGAACATCAGATCAGATAGATGATTGATTACTCATCACACTTTTGGCAAATCCAGACTGTTTTCAGCCACGCCTCTTCCAATGTTTGGATGTCAGAGGAGAGGCACGGTCTTAGTCAAGCTCGGGAGAAGGCAAAATATAGTATGGTTGCAGCAATTGATTATTTTGATAATTGATTATTCTATGCATAAAATGCTTCTTTATCAGAATAATCGAAAGTAAAGAAAAAGCATGCTGGTCTCTGTGCTGTTGCTGAGCCATATACAGCTCCGGAAAGAATTAAGAGACCACTGCACCTTTTTCTTTTCTTTCCAAAAAAGTCGAAAAGGAAGGTTTTGAGTGAGGAACAGAAGGGTAAAAATTAAGAAACCACTGCAAATTGAACGCTTATGTTCCCCACTCAAAATGTTCCTTTTCAACTTTTTTGGAAAGGAAAGGAAAAGGTGCAGTGGTCTCTTAATTTTTTCCAGAGCTGTACGTATTGTATGTGGCTAGGGGGAAAGCTAACCCTGACCAAGGACAGAAAATATGCATATAGCTGCAACACAGTAATCCTATTGGTATGAAGCTTGCTAGTTGGCTAGCTAATATACCAAACCACTTGTAAATAAAAACAGAATGCAATGATGTGCAAATCATTTAGACCCTATATTCAATAGAGAATTGTACAAAGACAACATATCAAATGTTGAAACTGAGACAGTTTCTTGAAAAATATATGGCAACTTTGAATTTGATGCCAGCAACATGTGTCAAAAGAGTTGGGACAAAGGGCAAAAAAGACTGGAAAAGTTGTGTAATGCTAAAAAACTAAACTTGGTGGAATATCACACAACTAATTAGGTCAATTGGCAACAGGTCAGTAACATGATTGGGTATTAAAGGATCATTCCAGAGAGGATGGGTTCACCACTCTGTGAAAGACTGCACGGGCAAATTGTGCAAAAAAGTTAAGAATAACATTCTCAATGTAAAATTGCAAAGAATTTGGGGATCTCATCATCTATGGTACAAAATATCATTAAAGGATTTAAAAAATCTGGAGAAAACCAATACTGGATGGCCATGATCTTCGGGCCCTCAGGCAACACTGCATTTTAAAAAAGACATGATTCTGTAGTGGAAATCACTGCATGAACTCAGGAATACTTCCAAAAGATTTGTCTGTGAACATACTATGTCACTGCATCCACAAATGCACACATTTTTTTTTCTCAGTTTCAACATTTGATGTGTTGTCTTTGTACTATTTTCAACTAAATATAGGGATATTTGCGCATCATTGCATTCGGTTTTTATTTGCATTTTACGTAATGTCCCAACTGTTTTGGAAGCAGGGTTGTACATTTTCAGGTGGTTGGGCATGTTTTCTTGCTAGCCAGCTATGTTCTGCAAACCAGTTTCTAATGAGTTGGTGTACTCAGAGACATTAGAATTTACATTGAGTATACACTAAACTGTCCATAGCAACTCCATTGTGATACGTTTTTGAACTGTTGATAAATACAAATCTGAATGAGTTAGTAGTCAGCAATTTGTGAAGATATTTAGTCACCTAGCTTAGCTAGATAATAATAGTTATACTGTACTTTTTTGGACTGTTGTTTTAAATCTCCTTCACCACCTACATCCTGCATTGAGGCAGTTTGTGTTTGACAAAGGCTGGGGGGAACAAACCAGTGAGTCATACATGTATGTGTAGTAGGGCTACTGGCATAGGGCTACTAACAAACTACCTGACAACAGGAGTTCACCCATGTCATCGGAGTTACTGTAAATTTTCACCTAATTTCCACTATGTTTTTTTGTGATCTTCTTTTTCTTGTTTATGGAAAAGCAAAAGCCCTAAGAACAGCATTAGGTTTCAGACGATGTTGTCTGGGAGTAAATGTCATTATCCCCAGTGTGTCAGGGTTGTAAATTAACACCAGAAAGGCCAAACTTAATGAAAAGGTAATATCTCTGCCATTTTCTAAGTCATGCCCTCCTCAAGGACTCTAAATAGTATATTTTCATGCTCCATTAAATATGGGTTATAATAATTATTATGAAAGAATGTTAACATAACAGGTCAATCTCCTTCTGAATAAAAACATAAAAAGCTGTTCAAAAATGAGAGGAAGGAAATGTTCTGCTTTCTCTATCTGAGGCAGCTTTTATTATTTCTATTGTCAGGCTCTGCCTTCCCTTCTGCTCTAATCTTTTTGGTCTTGAAATAGGCCCTCAGATGTTTGTTGTGAAATGACTGCCATGTTGTTACTTGTTGTTACTCGTGTCTTGTTTTTTGTTGGATCCTGTGAGCCCCCCACCCCAAACACCCCCACCCCCCCGCCTCAGCATCCTAATTAACATGGTGGCAAAGAGTTATGGGGTAAACTGGCAACACTTCCTCTAAATTGTAATCCCTACCACCGTTTACGGTCTTATACCGTCATGCTCTGCACCCTACCTGCACTCTCAACCCCGAGCTGAAGGCATAATAGCCCGTGCTGTTGGGGCTGTGACGCACGTTCTCTTCTTCGGTGTTCTCAGGCAACAATAAATGAGTGGGAGAATGAGACGGGAGGAGATGGTGGAGTGGGCACACGTGGGCAGCAGAAGGCCACCATGTGTAACCGTGTTACCAAAAAACAAAGACTTTGACCTGACAAGCTGCCACGGCTCCTGCCTGCTTTTTCTGCCTGTCCAATGTGTTGCTTGGATGGAAAGCCTCTGCTAAAACGTCCCCCCACGCACACACCTCCTTTTCATTTTTCCTTGTCCATTCCCCACTCTCAGGCATCATCAGCTCCCTGCCACATGTCCCAGAGCCAGCTTGTAGAGCTTCACCCCAGCTCAAACTGTGTCTCCTACAACAATGCCATTATCGCTTCTTGTCCACTCCACTCCAGTACGTCAGAAACACATTCTGTTCTATGTGCCTCAGATTGACCACATTACCATATATGGCACCACAGTAGGTGCCATATATAGCAATTCCACGTCTGTCTCATTACAAATAATCATAAATTTATGTCACCTAATTAATGTGAGGTACGATGTCTACAAAGTTGCTAGAACTATAGTGGTAAAATGTAACTTTTTCTCAACAAATTTTTTAATGAAACCATAATCGATTAATCGATTAGTGGATCGATAATCGATTAGTGGATTCAATCCATGAAAAAAGAAATGTGTAGTTGCCTGGCGGATAGCAGCTTCTATAAGTCCAGTTACTCAGCTGTCGGCATCAGAATATGCACATTTTGGCTGACTTGAAGAGGTGTTGACATAATATAAGCACTTTGGGAGACACAATATTTTCTCAACCATCAGTTTCTCAACTAAATCCAAAAGTATTTTCAACAGGAATTACCTGTAAACAACCATTTGTTGTTGCAAATAAAAGTACATATTTTAAAGGCTTTGGTCAGACAAAAAAAATTGAAAGCCACCACATCATAGTAGCTAAATGAAAAGGGATGGTCATTTGCAAACACAAGGCAGCCTTAAGTACTGTATGGGAAGCTTGGACATTTCATCAAAGCTTAAATGGGCTTTGTTGGTCTTCATTTGTAGGTGGCAGTCTTAGGCACCCTTAAGTCACTGCCAGTGATTCCCCCTTCATAGAGTGAATTAGCTTTAAAGGCAGAGGCTCAGGCCTAGTCAATACTCATTAGCTTTGGACTTTGGTGCTGGTGAGGACCTGGCTGCTGCTGCTGTCAGGCTCAATGCCAAACTGTCACATCACCGTACCACTTTTTAACTCTGTCAACACAAATTGCCACATTGGAAAGGTGGTTGGAGAGGCGAGACTATTCATCTCTCCTAAAAGTTATTTTTGACTCTATTAGCAAGCCTCAACAAAATACTATAAGATAGTATTTTGGTTAAAATGTTTACACGTTTAGCTGTTGTGTTTGCATTGACAGGTCTGAAATTAGTCTACCTGCTATATTAAAAGTGATATTACAGCAACAATATTGTTGAGACGTTGAATTTAAAATTTTGCATGTTACAACAACATTGAATTGTGTATGTTAAAACAACTTCTAAGACAAATACTTTAAATATAATTTAACCCAGTGGCACTTCTGTCACGTCTAACATACATACCTCTGTGTTGACTTCCCAGAAGTGCAGTGTCATTAAGGTTGTTATCAGATTGAACAATTCTAGCTGGATAAAATTTATGAATTGTTTGTTAAACAAGGGTGACAAGGCAAATGAAAACAGGTATCGACTACTAGCTGGCATTGTTAGATTTTGCATGTGACCTTCACTCCTTGAGAACAGATCACAGGAAATCATTTTTTATGTAATATACAATTATTGGTGTGTATATAGAGCTGTGCTGTCTGTGGTAAAGGGCTGGTATATAAAGTCCTTATTACCAAGTAAACATACTGAGTGTTTGGTCTCTGTTTATCTTCCCCTCTTTCTTGCTCTCTAATTTTTCATCCCTCTCCTTCGAATTCCCAGGTACATGTGCCCAAATTCGTGGAGGGCCTGGTACAACACTGTGTCAGACTTGGCCTTCTTTGAAATAAAGAGCATTACAAAGACGATTCTCCCAGCATATTACTCACTTGCTTAAATGACTAAATCTACCAACCAAGCATCTCCCACAATACCCCTCACCCACATTTCTTGGTTATGTTTTGGGCACATCTTGTTATTTTCAGCAGCAGCAGATCCAGCTCACTGTATTGCACAGACTCAGGGAAGAACAGCCAGTAACTATTTTAACAAAACTTGTAGATTGTGACAGAATTTGACTCGCCAGCTTGTTTCTTGAAGAAACATTTGAATATAAACATATTATTAAATATAATAAACACATTTGAATAAGTTATAAAAAAGTGTCCTTCAATCACTGAACTTCTTACCTAAATGTAAGCACTTGGCAAAACGTCACAATACAGATTTCTTGAGTTACGTGGACCACCTTTTGAGTGCAAGGTGTGATTGTCACTAGGTACTGTAACAAACTAATGGCTAGAATCTAAGACAAGTGTAATAAGGACTTATACACACTCAATGTTACTCTGTTATTCCTTCACTTTTCCACACGTACTTACTAGACCACCTAAAGCATTACAATCCTCATCTGACCTTCTTTGCCCCCTTTAATTAGGAGCCAAATATCATGCTTTCAGAACTCCATTTTGAAAACAACAAACGCTCCAATGCTATATTGAAAAGGTATTACATTCCACATTGCATTCTAATACTGAGATGTATGTACACCCAGCCCGAAGCATTTCAGGTGGACCTTCATCCCCTTCCACCCCACCTAACCCCAAGACATCTGGATTAAATGTCATAATGCTATTGTAGCACATTGAGTTGTGGGGAAATTCCTTCTTCAGCCCTGTGTCCATGCTTGCACCATCAAATAGGTCTTTTTTAGAGTATTGCTTCTGGTGTGTTTGTTTGCAGAAGTCCCATCTTTAAGCCATGTACCAAGAAAATAGCCAAACAAACACACCTTATTAAATCTCAGAAATAGAGAGAATGAGGGGTGGAGAGGGAGAGTTATGTCACACTGCACCATGGAACTTGGTATTTAAATGTGTTGCTGACAGTCCAATTTGCTTTCTCAGGGGGACATAATATTTAAAAGTGACACGGCTGACCCTCCACATTTGCGAAGTGTCATACTGTATCAATCAGTGTGGTGTATATCAAAGCTCCTCCTAATGATGTGTGCATTGGGATTTATATTTCCAATTAAATCTGCAAACGATATGATTATCCACCATGCTGGCCAGGACTATTTTTTAGCTAGCATGCGCTGTTCCGTTTGTTTTCACTACAGATAAGGCAAAACCTGCATTTGTGGAGACGATATGAATGTTTTTTTTCTCCCGAAGAGAAACACAAATGTTCAAGAGCACACATTCCCAGATGCCGGTACCTGATATTATATTTATATATCCAATCTTCTATTTAACAGACTCCATCACACATAATACATTTTTTTTTACAAAGCAGATCATATTTTGCAAGGTACCACAGTACCAGATTGTTCTTTGTTGGTAGAGCTGTAAAGTTGGGAACGTCCTTGTAAACGACACTATTATAATACATGGAAAGAGAGGGTGGTCAGCACAAGCCATAAGCAGCATGTCTCCCCTGCAGCCTGAGCCCAGTCTGGTGCTGCTGTAGCTGCCTCTGACCGACACCAAGCAGAGCTGTCCTCCATGTAGGATGAGCTGCTGCATCAAGGGTGACAGACGCCCCCACGACCACACAGGGATCCGCCACAACCGTGTCTGACAGCGTCCCTCCTGTCTGTGTCAGTCCGTATCCATCTGAGCTCCATTCCGGTCCGACAGCATATGCTATTGTATCTCCGGCCTCTGTCCAGAAGGATGGAATATAACTTCCTGTTGCATCGTCAGTGTTTAACATTTAATCCGGTGAGTTAGTCTGTTAGTGGAAATCCACCTGATATTCGAAACATCCACACTGCTTAGATAACGTTGCATGTCGTGTGTGTTCAAGCTCAGCTACTTTCTTAGCGCTTCATACTTTTTCTAGTTCGTCTCCTTCAGAAACATCTGTGGCATATGCACATTGGCAAATACATCGAATATGTTTTTAGGACCAGTTCTCTCACAGCGTTTAACTTCGTCCCCAGAGGGAAAATGTCAGTCATATCAAGCGTGGTGGAATACTTGTGCCTAAGCTTCTCAACGTGATCTTCTTTCTCACTGGCAACATTAAACTTATATCTAAGATAGCTCACACACACATCATTTGGATAAAAAAAATACACACACTTGGACCTAAGATTTTTGGATGATTCCCAGAGTAACAAGACAGTACCCCTACGAGTCCTTATCAGCTGAGATTCAGCACCTAACTCAACACATTAATTGCCTGGGAAAATGATATCGGCAAGCTGATCTGTGAGCCTTCCCGTTAAAACAACATGTCTATCTGTCAGACAGAGTAAGTAGGCCCCTCAGACGACCGACAGGAGCTCTTCCTGCCGCTTCTACTCCCCTATCTTGATTGCTGTAAATTATTGATTTTAACATGACAGCTATCGAAGAGACAGACCCAAATACAGACTGAATGAGGAGAAAGTGGAATATTTGCTATCGCTTGAATATGCTTGACTGCCAAGCATACTTTCACCATGAACTCTGACATCCCCTTCTCAGAATTTTGAACGAGGGATGATTACCATGGAGGGCTGATCACAATCTGGAATTTATGCTGCCTGTCATTATATCGTTGGGATACCGTAACCCAAAATAGACAGAGTGGCCTATCATGTGTTAATTAAGGGCTTCTGAATGGAGGTGGGTGGAAGATGGAAGAAGAGTGGACAGATTGCCACCCTTTATACAATAAACCAGGCAACACTAATACATACATATAACATACATTTTTATAATCTGGCTGAGCCTCAACCTTCAGGCACATAGGAATATCTCCATCTAATTCAATAATTTTGCTGTCAATATGGGATCTGTCTGATGTTAAGTAGCATTAAACTGGAGTGGATTCTCTAATTGATAGTGTCACTGAGGAAATGTTTGAAAGTGATACGATGGCAACATATATTGTTAAAATACAGAATGGAGCCATAAACGGATCTATTTCGATAACAGTGATTTTTCTAAATTCAAACAAACCCCTGTAACTGGACTTTGGCCAGAATCGGGAACAGAGAAATGTAGTTGGGTTGAAACTCGCATACTGCTAAGGCTATGTTCCCACACCGCAATATCTCCATGTTACTGTGTTTGTTTCAGGAATATGGATGGAAGACAGTGGCTAACACCTCTGCTAATTATCTATCCAACAGTCTCCAAACAAAACACAACATTGTTTTACATTCTTTAATGAATACACTAGTGGGCAGTGTTCAGGGTAACGCGTTCCAGTGTTCTTCACAAATTTTCAGACGTGGGCCACTTTGGTTGATAAGACATCACTTTGAGGGCCGCAACAAGACAAAATAATGCAACCCTTAATGCAATGGTGGACACATCAGGGGCCACACAGACAGCCACCTGGGGCCATCTGCGCCCTGGGGGCCTCGCAATGAAGAAGAGTGCAAGTAGTCAGACAACTGTTTAATGGTAACCAGTAATGTAACATGTTCGTTTTATTTAAGTAATCCCTTACTAGTTAACTTTTTTAAATAAATAACGCATTACTCAGTTTTTCTCAGTGCAACGAATGTAGCTTTGCGTTACGCAGTGTTTAGTTTCTCCAGTAGCAAGTGGCAACAAAGGATGCAAAGATGGCAGCACCTGCTCTCCTTGCTAAAGATCATGACACACCAAAGCCACGCGCCCAGCTCCCATTCATTTCAAACTGATGTAGCGTCGGCAAGAGATTTGTGCAGCGGAAGGCTGAGCTGCACAATTCAGGCTTGGGTAGCACTTTATTATTTGGACTACGTCATTATAACCCTCGCCTTTAACCAATCACTGGGGTTGTTGTTATGTTTTGGTGGAATCTGTTGCCTGTTGACAACCAAAGTTCAATCCCAAATCATCCTCTGCTGGACAACCAATGTTGTTCGCAAATGAAGATCTGAATACATGTTTATAAGCGCAATTATTCTGAATCATTTCAAAACAGATTTAGTCATTTTTAACCTCTGAATGAAGTCATCAAACATTAATGGATTATGCACAGGATTGCAGAGATATCAAATTGCAATGAAATGAGTCTATTGTTTTCTTTTTTAAGAAGGTATGTTTATCAGTGTACAATAATACAGGTGTTATTTTTGTTCTTCATTGTTCACCACAATGGCTCCATCTTGTATTGAAGTCTATACATATAGGCTGTTGAATTAGCCAGGCTTGAAAATGTGAAGGCACTCGTAATACAAAATAATCTCTTGATTTTTAAGAGATTCTTAAAGAACTAAATGCAAATATTGTTTTTGATTATGGTATATGATTATCTGAGATAATGGGATTGGTCACTCTTGCTGTATAATGATTAATGATTGATAATGCTGGTGACTGACACTGACTATGTAATACCTGACTATATAATTATATGATAACCCATTAAAAGTGACCAACATGAGAATATACAATCAAAGGACTTCTCTTAAAGTAACTAAGTCATTTCTCCAACATTATTGTGTGCGTGTTTCATCAGTGTTGCTGTGTATCCTACAGCAGTGGTTTTGAACTGACTTTGCTCCAGGACTTTTTTAATGTCAATGATTGCATATTCTCAATAAAGAATGCTGGCATGCTCATTTGTATGAGAGTACAAACTCTATATTGAAAATATATTTGTTTTTTTAGAGAATTAAATGATTTGTTAGCCTTTACAGCAAAGCATGCATGCATCTGTCAAATTTGCATAATGGCATAGAGGATTTCACAAATTATAAACATTTTGGGACAGTTTCAGAGACGCAGAAAAACACAAAAAAAACTAAATGCAGAATTGCCATGATCTAGATTTTTTAGTCCAGGACTAGACTTAATATAATGTGTTTGCGAAATCTGCCCTTGACTATTGGACAAGTATGTGCCATGAAATGGCAGGTTACTCCAGCTACATTTACACACAGCCCAATTCTGATCATTTGCTCAACTGTAATCAAAATATCTGCTCTTATTGTTCAAAAGACCAATTAGTGAATCAGAATTTGGCTGTAAACTCAACCTCTTGATAAAAAAACACTAATGCAAATTACCTGGAATGCCACCAATAGCCTAGGCCTAGGCCTAAGTGGTGAAAATAGTATTGTCTAAATAAACGTTCCATTGGCTACGACTTGCCCAATGATGAATACTGTAGTTTGAATATAGGTTACGTATGCTCATTTCTGATAAAGTAGTATATAACTGTTAAATCAGCAGTTAACACTTTGAAAGTGGCTTGATGTGGCAAGTGTTTTCTTGTCAGTCGCTATGTGCAGATGGCCTATTACTGAGGGCCACGGCACAGAAAAAGAAACTGTTCAGGTGGCACAATCTTCTGTTCATGATTGACCTGTACTGCTCGTTTGTCCTCCACCTGTCGGATGAGAATTTTTGGAACAACGAGAAACCGCGGTCTGAGGGTCAGCAATGATTTTGCCCACATGCTTTCTACCCCTGGTGTCATAGAGGACCTCAATGGAGGGCAGAGGCAGACTCCAACAAGACAGTGATGAAGGAGATCAGAAGGGTGTAGTGCCAGGTCAGGACAGATTGGTAGGTTATTTTTTTTCACCTTAAGTGGTAAATCCACTGGTGTGCTTTACTTCGGCATCGCTGTGATAATATCCACCCACCTATGATGGTGGCTGTCGACGGACTCCAAGAATTTGAATGATCCAGCTAAACAGCCAAGCCTTCAATTTCAAAGTGTGGATGGATAGTAACCTTGAACCATCACCCCTACTGTTTTGTTTGTGTAAAGTACCAAGTTGTTTTGAAGGTCACCAGCCCGTTGACCTCTCCATGGTACATGGACTCGTCGACACTAGTGATGAGAATGTCCGAAGAGGTGTTATTTGCAAGTTTGAGTACCTAACAGATGCATTGTTGCAGTACATTAGTTGGCGTAGATTGAGTAGAGAAGGGATGAAAGCACACATCCTTGCAGTGGGTGGGATGAGTGGAAGGTTTGAAAGGGGGGAGTGTGTGGTTCCTGGGAAAGCAAAGGGTTAGGGGAAATGGGCGCACGAGAGGAAGTGGGTGGATAGGATGTGACTGGATGATATTGTAGACCTATATCTATACAATATAGACCTATTTGAAACAGACAAGCTGTTTTCCGTACTCATACATTGGAGACAGGCACGCTTCTTGTGCTAGAAGTATCAGCTTTTGAAATAAAACCTCAGGTCAACTACTTCATTGATTAAAGTAACATGCCATCCAACAATGTCCAGGAAGTTATCGCTGGCAACTACATCTGATGCAGTGCTTCAGGTGAATATCATTTTCATAGCATGAGTTTATTCATATTAATTAAACGTGAAAGTAAATTAATGTTAGTGCTGGTTTGCAGGATATAATATCTATTTATTTTGTATATTTTACAGCTTCAATGCTATCACCAAAGAAAAGATTATTTCTTGAAGTTACTACGCAATGCTGTACTCCTCCCATCAAGATATGGTCTGTCTAAACAAGCACTACCTGGGCTGTTGTCCACTAGATAAAAACATGTTTTTAGGAATATGACAAAGTTTTGTGATAAAGAGATCAATATCATTACTTGCTATAACAGTCAGGGGCTGTACAGAAGCATGACACATGACTAAATGATAACTCACTCATGCACAACTCATACACAAATAAAAAATCTGTCATACACACAAAAAACATACAAAAGCAGGTAAAAATGCTATTTGCCTCAAGTTGCCCAATGAAATAATTTCAGGGCTTTCTTTTAAATTTTACAAAATGACGATGAAGCTAAAAGCTCTTGCCATACTCTGTTCTTTTACTGGGTGCAAAAGAGCAGTCTGTAAAATATTTTATAAAATACATTTTTAGATCAGTAGGCTAAACAATTACAGCAATTACACCAACATAGCCTAATATTTACAGATTTTTTCCCCCTTTGCTTTAATACAACCCTGTTTCCAAAGAGTTGGGATGCTGCATAAAATGCAAATAATAACAGAACTCCCATTCTTGCATGATATAGGATGTCAGCTGCTCAAAAGTTCGGGGTCTCCTTTGTCGTATTTTTCATTTCATAATGCGCCAAATGTTTTCAATGGGTGACAGGTGACAGTTTAGCACTCCGAACTCTTTTACTACGGAGTCATGCTGTTGTAATATGTGCAGAATGTGGTTTGGCATTGTCTTGCAGAAATAAGCAAGGCCTTTCCTAAAAAACACGTCATCTGGATGGCAGCATATGCGGCTCCAAAACGTGTATATATTATTCAGCATTAATGGTGCCTTCACAGATGTGCAGGTCACCCACGCCATGTGTGCTAATGCACCCCCATACCATCAACTGTGTACTGCGACGTACTGTGTTCACAGACAAAGGTTTTGGAAGTGCTCCTGAGCCCATGAATTGATGTCTACTACTTAATTGTGTCTGTTTTTAATGCAGTGCTGCCTGAGGGCCCGAAGATCATGGCCATCCAATATTGGTTTTCGGCCTTGTCCCTTGCATACCGAGATTTCTCTGGATTCTCTGAATCTTTAAATCATATTATGTACCGTAGATGATGAGATCCCCAAACTCTTTGCTATTTTATGTTGAGAAACGTAATTCTTAATTTGTTGCACTATTCGTCTGCATGATTTTTCACAGAGTGGTGAACCCCTCCCCATCTTTGCTTCATCCTTTCTGGGATGCTCTTTTTATACTTAATCATGTTACTGACCTGTTGCCAGTTAACCTAATTAGTTGTGAGAAGTTCCATGTTTAGTTTTTTTGCATTACACAACTTTGAGTACTTTATTTGCACTTGTTCCTGATTTTTTTAAATGTGTTGCTGGCATCAAATTCAAAGTGTGGCATATATTTTTCAAGAAATAATAACATTTCTCAGTTTCAACATTTGATATACTTGTTTTTTTTATTTTCTACTGAATACAGGGTTTAAATGATTTGCACATCATTGCATTCTGTTTTTCTTTACATTTTACACAGCATCCTTTTTTGGAAACAGGGTTGTAATAACATGTTTCATAATGTATTAGAAAATAACAACAAATTGGAAAATTAAATAGCATTAGTGCATGCAATATTTTTTGAGTGCATACCCACTATACCTTTTATCTGTTAATATAAATATACAGGTCTTTGGAAGAGCACGATGGTGCTCCTTTGACAGTTGTTTTAATAAAGCAGTGCCACTGTACAGTTTTATTGCCACTTTCTTTTCAATCATTAGCCTCCAGGCTCAGAATTTGCTGCAAATAATGAAACAAACCAGTGCCCTAATTGAAATGAATAGAAGAAACAGATCGACAAGACACAAACGCAATATAGAGTTGGCTTTAAAGTAGGGTGTTAATAAGTAAAATTGCAATAATACTACATAGAAATGAAATATAACGTTTCACATCACATTATGCAATTTATAGCTTAAACTGAAACGCTACCAATAACCTTGTTAGACCATAACTTATGAGGCACAATTTAGCTGAAATTTGCGGAAGGGACTGGAGGTCTGACATTTTGTGTGCACATTTCTAAGATCAATAACTGTAATGAGGGCAGAAACATAACAATGTAAAGATGACACATCTTTGATCAGTACCTGTAATGTTATAACTAACATTCTAACATAATTCCTTTACATGAATCCTTGCTGTATTGTTGTTACTGTAGCATGTTAAGAGTGCCTCTTTTATTTTTGCAGCTCATTTGCTGTTTTCTATTATTTTACCATGTGTGACTACCTGATGGTGTTGCATTTAAAATCACTGCTTTTTTGTGCTGAATTTGATAAAAGAAATTTGCAATGGGAAGTAATGCCAGTACAGTCAATATGAAAACAGATTTTTATATATTGTCATTATTGGGGCCTAGTGGCTGGTAACATCTGAAATGAATGGGATGTTTTTTTTCTGTTCGTGGCTGCTGTTTTTCTTTCAGGCATGGGAAATGTCTTTTATAAAAAAGTGCCTATCCTACATTGAGTATATATGGTCACTCATCAGAGGCCTCTTATATAGAGTGTCTATGCACAAAAGTGTGTATAAACCATGCATGCGATCATTTTTATGCAGAGTGTGGGAATAATCAATATGAATGCAATAAGAACGTTCATACATTTCCGCAAATCCATAACCATATGTACACACAATACCAAGTCGGGGAATAAGGGAACTGCTTCTCAAACGTCAACTAGTTAATGTGGAAAATATATTTTTTCATAAAAATGTCAGAATCTTTGTTTTGATAGAACATGTTCAGACCACATGAAGGAGCTGTTGAGGAAGGGATGCCCAATGGTGATTGCTGAATATACTAATTTGAAGAACAGCATATTTCCCAATGCTAAAGACACCTGTCCTAATTCTCCTCTCTTTAAAGCTTAAGTTTAAATTTTTATTGGTCATGCAAGCAACAACAAAATGAGTCAAATAAATGAACTTAGCATGCACACAACATATTACACAGAAATGGAGCTGTCTCTCCATCCCCTATGTATGATGAAATCAAAAAAAAGGACTATTTCACTGTGACACAGACATAACATCAAAATATTGGAAATGGATTCTGGCAACGTTAAACATTTTTTATGCTGTAGTGTCGACTGTGTGCTCTGCATAAGACCCAAGCAATTAATGATATTCAGTGACTGTACTTGAAAATGTTAACCTTGTACAAGAAATATGTTTTGGCTTGTTTACCGACAAGATGATTTGTTAAACGTTTTGTATGCCAAGAGTAGCTAACTGTCTGAAACTTGTCATACAAAAACACAGAGACAAAAGACGATGGTGCTGATCATATGCCCTTTCATGTCCATTAGGAAGGAGCAAGTTTTTTTTTTTTAAGAAAAGGGCACTCCATCTTCATACACAGAGAGACCATCGACCAGTAGATTGCAGGCAGGGAATTGGCTTTCTTTAGCACAAAAGAAACGTTTGTCATCCAATTCAAGTGGCAATGGCTTCTCCAAACACCATCTTTGGGAGAGAGACTGGTTGGAATTGCTGTTGACGAAGGACACACTGAAGTGCAATAGTGAGTTTGAAATAATAACTGAAGATTAGCTTGCTTGTATTTTGTGTACAGTAGCATTTCTGGCATCATCTGGCAGTACTAACATAGCAGGTCTACAATATACAGTTAGGTCCCGAAATATTTGGACACTTACACAATTTTCATAATTTTGGCTCTGTACTCCACCACAATGGATTTGAAATGAAACAACAGAGATGCAATTGAAGTGCAGACTTTCAGCTTTAATTCAAGGGGTTTAACAAAAATATCACATGAAATGTTTAGGAATTGCAACCTTTTTCATAAACAGTCCTCTTATTTCTGGGGCTCAAATGTAATTGGACAAATTAACCCAATCATAAATAAAATGTTCATTTTTAATGCTTTGCTGAAAATCCTTTGCAGGCAATGACTGCTTGAAGTCTGGAACACATGGACAACATCAAACACTAGGTTTCCTCCTTTGTGATGCTTTGCCAGGCCTTTAATGCAGCTGTCTTCAGTTGTTGTTTTTTCCTGGGTCTTTCTGCCTTAAGTTTTGTCTTCAGCAAGTGAAATGCATCCCCAATCGGGTGAGATCAGTGATTGACTCGGCCATTGCAGAATATTCCAGTTCTTTGCCTTTGCCTGGGTTGCTTTCGCAGTATGTGTTGTGTCATTGTCGATTTGTAAAGTGAAGCGCCATCCAATCAACTTTGCTGAATTTGGCTGAATCTGAGCAGACAATATATCCCTATACACTTCAGAATTCATCCGGCTGCTTCTGTCTTCTGTCACATCATCAATAAACACTAGTGACCCAGTGCCACTGGATGCCATGCATGGCCATGCCATCACATTGCCTCCTCCGTGTTTTACAGATGATGTGGTGTGCATCATGAGCCATCATGACCCGTTCCATGCCTTCTCCATACTTTTTTCTACTCATTATTCTGGTACAGGTTCATCTTAGTTTCATCTGTCCAAAGATTGCTGTTCCAGAACTGAGCTGGCTTTGTAAGTCTAATCTGGCCTTCCTATTATTGAGGCTTATGAATGGTTGGCATCTTGTAGTGAACCCTCTGTATTTGCTCTTGTGAAGTCTTCTCTTTATGGTAGACTTGGATAATGATATGCCTACCTCCTGGAGTGTTATTCACTTGGCTGGATGTTGTGAAGGAGTTTTTCTTTACCATGGAATGGATCCTGCGATCATTCACCACTGTTGTCTTCCATGGACCTCCAGGCCTTTTGTGTTGCAGAGCTCACCAGTGTGTTTTTTCTCAGTATGTACCAAACTGTTGATTTGGCCACTCCTATCTCTTTTTGCTCTATGTTTTTTTTGCCGCCCAAGGATGGCCTGTTTCAGTTGCATTGAGAGCTCATTTGACTGCAGCTTCCAAATGCGAATGCCACACCTGTAATCAACTCCAGACCTTTTTACCTGCTTAATTAATGAAGAAACAATGAAGGCAAAAGCCCACACCTGTCCGTGAAACAGCTTTTGAGTCAATTGTCTGATTACTTTTGGTCCCTTGGAAAAGAGGGGGCTACATATTAAAGAGCTGTAATTCCTAAACCCTTCCTCCAGTTTGGATGTGAATACCCTCAAATTAAAGCTGAGAGACTGCACGTTAAGCCCATATTCATGATTTAACTGTAACTTGATTATATTTTCATAAAAAGCCAAAAACACTAAACTTGTGTCAGTGTCCAATTATTTCCAGACCTAACTGTATACAAACAACATCAGTTGCAAATATATTATAGGCTATTTTCTATTAGGGAAATATACTGTTATCATCTCCCTATCAAGGCCTGCTACATAGAAATTCACCAGCATCCATAGGCTAAGTCTAAGTGTAAAGAAACTGATGAAGAGAACAAAAAATGCTTGGCCAAGTTCATGCATGGCTGAGCGGAACCAAAGTGAAATTGGGGTGCCAGACTTTCTCTTCACGGTGCTTCAGCACTGAGTTGCTCCGACCTGGAGACACGACTTGAGTGTAACCACTGCAAACGTAGTGCATTGTGGGCAGTTTCAGCTTAAGTAGTGTACAACCATGTAGACTCAATAAAGTAGGAAGTAAACTAAGCTGGAGGGCATAGCAACACCAACTTCACGTCATTCATCAAAGAATAGACTTTCTGATGCCTAATCCAGACATTTCGGGGTTTCCCCAAATGCATTTTGTGAGTGAACTTGACTTCTCAACTGGAATTCGACCACTTGTCTGTAGGTAAAAATGTGAAATATTTTCACAGTTAAATTCTATAAAATATGTTATTGTTAAATAGCCAAGATGTATGATTGTTACTGTCCTACAAGCAAAAATTATTAGTAAACTGTATTCTGTCTCGGAGAAACAGAATGGTGGTTGGACCCACGCGCAGAGCGTAGGATATTTATTCAAAATCAAACAAAACCCAAGAAGTAAGCTGGCACGTAATAGTAGGGCAGGCAGGTCAGTTCACGGGGGTCAGAGCAGAGCAGAAGTGGCAGACCAGAAAACGGTGGTCAGAAAAAGGCAAGCCTAGGTCAGGACACTAGGAAGGTATTCAGACATTCTATAACATGGAAACCACAAGACAAACAATACCTCACAACTGAAATGAAACACAGACCTGAACTAAATGGGGAACACAGAACAAACACATGGTTTGAAATCAGGTGATTGCGACCTGAAGCGAGAGTTACGTTCACGAGCACCCTGGCATTGTGATCTCGACCTGAGGGGAGAGTTGCGTTCACGCTGAGAGTTGGCATTGTCTAGAACCAGAATCGGAGAGCGACCTCAAATAAACATCTACAGTTATTAAGTTAATGTTTCAAATGTTATTTTTCTATAAAATTGTTCAGAGTGCCTGAGATATTTCCCTTTTAAACTTTCTTGCCGGTCCGTCTATCAGTTTTCTATGACTTGTAATGTCCTTATACTGGCTTTAGACACGTGCAGTGCTATCCGTCCCACCCAAAACCACCCTGGACTAGTTAATGTTTCTCCAGTCTCGTTCAATAAGGGACGAGGAGGAGCCAAGTCGCTGTTATTGTTTAAATTCAGTCTTGTAAACGTTTCAGGCAGGATTCTACACAGCCCCATTAAGTATCAGTATTTTAAACTACTTTTTCCTTCCTTAAGATGAGACGATATTATAACTTCATTGTAATTTAGGTCTACTAAATAAGAGTTGTTTGGACTAGATCAACTGCTGCACTTAACTACTGTAAGGAATGAGAATGAGGACACTGGATAAGCGGTAGAAGCTAATAATCATGTAATCCATGCCCTTCAAAAGCTGACTGAACATGACGATTCAGACACTGTTTTTATCATAATTTCATATACTGATCTTAGACTTGCAATCATTACAGAGATTCTGACACATGTAAACACCCAGAAACAGGCCATTTTACACAGTGCGTGCCATGCAATATTAATATCTACCTGACTGAATATTAATATCTACAGCCTGAGTTGGTAAGGTGTTTGCCAGTCTAGGGCAAGGCAGTATATTAGATTTCGCTATACTGTATATATTAATGTCTGTTGTCTCTCTCCCCCTTCTACATGCCTTGCCACAAGGAGTGGTTGTTCTGAAGTAACAACCTATATAGGAAATAATGCAAATTTACAGTATTAGAATTTAACATATAACAGACAGAAATAGCTGCATTCGTTATTTATTTAAGTAGGGACAGCAAAATAAGAGCTTTATTGGATTTACAAAATGTCTTAATATTGTACATTTTCATTGAAGAATGATTGGATTCAGTTGATATAATACTGTGTATATTTGTAAAAAAGTATGCAAGTGTCTGTAACAGAAAAAAGTTTGAAGGTAAACATGTAGGTAACTCACCCCAGTCTACAATATACAGCAACACAATACTGATTATTATAATAAATATAAAGCTGGAGAAGTTAGGTAAATGCTGACTAATTTAAGATCAATGAAGTTACTCCCCCTTGAAATCAATGTAATTCGCAATATCAAGGTCTGTACATTTGTCTTACTACAATATACCTTCCCTATGAGCTTTTTCACTGGTGGATAACCTTTTGTATCATGTCCTAATAGCTATTACTGGGCTGGCTGATTATGTACATTCATTGTCAATGAGACCTTGAGGTAGAGTCTGAGGGCCATTAAGGTAGAGGTGAGGTAAAGAGCTTTCTGAGGGTTTCAAAAAATAGTCAACAAAAATAGAAATAGTCTCTGTCAGAGATCTGTCACAAACTTTATTTTTTTCTGATCATGTGATCAAAGTGAGATTTTAGTTACTTAAGAGGGAGAATATTAGTACCATATTGTCTAGTAACCTTTGATATTCAATGGATTTACGTTGGCAGGTGCATGGGGGGAAACCGATCAAACTGCAGAAAACCCTGAAAATCTAATAGTGGATCAAAGTTATTGGCCTGTGGTGTTGTGTCATTTGCTTGTGGTGTGGTGTTGTCTCATCTTCTCTCTGCTTTCCTGCGTCTCCATGTGGATCTAGTGTCTAATTAAAGATGTCCTCCAGCTAGTTGCTTTCCACTTAACACTGTCAATTAAGAACTTGATCCCAGTCTGTGGAGGTAGGTATGTGTCTTTCTCTTTGTTGGGATGTGATTCGAATTTTAGACAGTTTGCACAATCTGTGTGCATGTGTGGGTCATGTTTTTGAAAGTGTGTGTCCATTTATGCCTTGTGGTTAGAGAATGCAATGCTCTGCAGATCCTGGGGTGTCTTTTTAATGATTCACAAGTCATTATTTACTCTCAAAGGCCAGCCTGGGCATCAGGCTGCTTTACATGGGCCTGCTTCATTGAGTCAAAGTAAACGAGCACATTTCTCTTCCGATTGCTCCCTGGTGCATTGTGTCTCCCTGGTGATGGCGCTAAGGGATCAGTCACTTCCTGCAGCTACATCCTAAAACGTTTATTTACCATTATCACCGCTCAGGGAATCCATTTATCATATGCAATTGATTTAATGGTACAGAAAATATTCATGGGTTATATCAATGGGTTTAAGTTGGTGAAGTGTTTTATCCGGATTTGGTGCAAGGTAATGGATTTTGTGGGTACCCTCTACACTGGACCTTTTCTTCCACACCTACATGTTTTTGACAAAGTTTCTTTGTAATGTTATTTTGTGAACCAGACCCACACTGGAAATTCTACATGTTCACATTCATGAGGTTTTAGCCTTTTGAATTTCTCCCAGCCTGGATCACTCACAAGCATTAGATGAACACATTCTGGCATGTTGTTAAAAACTATAAAAAGGGGCCAAAGAGTAACATTGGGGTTAACATTTTGATGAAATTGATTTATATTAATTTATATTAATGTGTAGTTGCAAAAATAAATATCTAGAAAAACACAATGAGGCCATAACTTCCCCCAGAAACAACAGCCTTCTTTATAAAATTCTAAATTTAACATTCGACATTTTGACAATGTTTTTTGTCACTTGTACTAGCCAGGGGCTGCATTCACAGAATATTTTATCTTACCACTAGGAGGACTCCTAAACAGCACTAAAAGTTCCTAGCTAAGAGTTTCCTCTTAAAACCTATTTGCAAAGCTGCTAAGACCAACTTTTACTAAGGAATGGGGAGAAATCTTAAGCTAAGAGAAAGGGCGGGGTTGACCCTGTTGCTAAGGATGATGTTGTTTTCCATGAATTAATTACTATGCCCACAGTGATTGGCTGATAGGGGAGGGGTCTCTGTCAGTGAATTCATCATAGCAATACTGTAGAAGGATGTGTCATGTTGCCATATTGAAATAAATATATTCAAATAAAAATGTTGGCCAAGTGTCACTGATTAAACATGAAACCAAAGAGTGCAAGCTGTCCTTACAGGCCCAAGCCACGCCACCCCCATCCCCGGGACGAAAAATTAAGACACAGTGCTTATGCATGAAAAGTCGATCGTGTCGTAGATTAACCTCACAGCCATGTCGGACTGTGATAACCAAATAAATAAACACAATATAAAATTAAAATACAAAACAATATTTCTTAGAAAGGCCAAGCAAAGGGCCCCCCACCCACCGCGGGCCCTGGTTCAGCCACACCCACCGATAGCTATGCCAGTGCAAGAATGACATACTGACTAGTCATGATAAGTTCAGCTAATTGTCAGCCTCATACATGTCTGGCAGCTCGTAAAGAAATGCGCATTCATCTTTTGATTTTGCAATAATTTGTGCAATGATATGTCCCATCTATAGCACCAACTACACGGGTGGTCGAGCTATGGCCATGAAGTCGACTTAGTTTCTTTGTAGTTGTCAAATATCATGATGAAACCGAATGATGTATCGCACGATATGGGGTCTGGGGAAGGCATTTATTGTTTGATGTAATATTCTACTGACAGATGACTGAGATATAGGCTATGTAGTTTGTTTGCGCTGCATAGCTGCATTTTCCCTGTGGCCAAGTAGCGTAGAGCCTTGATCTCTGGTGTTATTGGGTTGTTTCTGTTTGTTGGTGAATTGACTGCATCCCTGACTAGCTCTACTATGATCATAATACCCTCACGATTAAGGCGACACCTTGTTAAAAGCTCAGTATCAGTAAATGTTTCTAAAACGTCGACCTGATTACGAGGCGGATTGCCGGCAGCAGCCATTTTAAGATTGTTTGTGACTTGGTCTTAGTGACTCAGGAGTCCTCTTGACTACTCCTAACTGTGCCCATATTTAGGAGCTGGTTTTAGCACTAAAACACTTTGTGAAATACTCTTAGGCCAAAAATGTAGGAGTCCTTAAGTTAGGACTGACACAGCCATTTTTTTAAGAGTTACTCCTAAATCAGCAAGTCAGGAGCTACTTTTAGCCTTAAGATGTTTTGTGAATACGGCCCCTGTTCTGTTTGTGCTTTAGTCAACACATTATTACTTCAGATTTTCAGCCACGACCTGGATACAGTATGGGTTAACTGCTAACCACTCAGCTTCCCTGCTGTCCCACTCTTAGAAAGTGCATCGGAGCCTGGAGGAGAAACCTTATTTTCCCTCCTAAAATGTACTTAAAGTGGGAGGTGAAGAAGAGAAGAAACAAGGTGAGACTTGTAATTGCATTTCCTTGATTCCTCAAGTCCTCTCTCCTCTCGTTTTTCTCAAAACCCTTTGCATAAAAAGGTGATAGAGGTCTTTGACAGAAGTTTTTGAAGTGTGAGTCATGCAAAATGTTTTGGAATGTCAGTCTCCTTTTTAATGGCTGTGCGAAGTTGCTGGATATCGGCAGAACTGGAATATGCGGTCATCCAGAGCATCCCAGACATGGCCAGTGGCTGAAATGTATGGTGAGTATGCACATAGCGCCAAGCATTATCACGCTAAAACAAAAGGTGATGGCAACAGATGAATGGCATGAAAATGAGCCTCAAGGTCTCATCACGGTATCTCTGCATTAAAATTTCCATAGATACAATTACATTTTTTTTATGTGTGTATCTGGCAATATCATAGCCCCATCGCCATCATGAGGCACTCTGTTCACAACACTGAAATTGCCCGTACGGTGCCATACATGCCGTCTGCCGTCTACCCAATAGAAGAAGAGCAGAGTTCTCCAGCATGCTAGTGGCCGTCCAAGGTAAGAATTTAGTAGGGGTGCGCTGAGTACTCGAACAACACAAGTATCATTTTAGATATTAGGAATTTGCCAGATATTAATATGATGACATTATGTAATGTTACTATCCGTCATCAGAAGAAGTCACTGAAAACCTGCCATTCTCATGCACGTTTTGTGCATATGGGACATTTCTGGAATTTATTTCAGCTTTCAAAACATGGGTCCAACCCTTTACATGTTGCATTTATATTTTTGCTCAGTGTTTGTTATTTAAATGGTGTAGAGCATGATATAAGCCAAATTAGAAGGAAATTAATGCTAATTCATTCCAGATGCAGTGTGGGAAATACATTTCTAAAAATGTCATTATTACACTTTGTATACAGTATTACTAAAGGTGATCTTTATCATACAAATATAAATTGGTGTTTTCATGCTGTTCCATTGTTGTGTGTCCGTTCCATTGTGTTCATACAATACATATTTTACACATTTATTTATGTCCCAACCAACTCAAAGGAAAGGATTGCTCAAGTCATGTTATTTATTTAACTGGAATGGAAAACCAGGTAAAATATATAACTAGCCAATTTAGATAACGAGCATGAATCCAGAGGGCTACAACTCTTACATATCAATGCTTTAAAAGTCTCTGTTAAAGCCTCAATAATATCACCATTTTATTTAAATCTAAACTGGTTTTCCCACAGGCTACTAAGAGATACGAACCTTTAAATGCTATTCTTCTTAGCGCAAAGAGACTATGACAGAACACAATTATGAAGTTCATATAGAAAAACATGCACTGTACAAAAGTATAATGAACTCATTGCAACCGTACTGCAACATTGCAAGAGGCAGTTCATCAATAAAAAAGGAATGAATTAGTCTGTCTGGCACCAGTCAAAATCCAGGCATGGTAAAAAATGACTGAAATAGGCCAAAAGGTTTGACAACTATGCTGTATAAAAAGTCAGTTAGGAACTGATCTTTGACATTTGGTCTATAATCTGAGACATAAAACAATAATTGTCACATTCATCTGTGCTTTTCATTTGATTATATAGATTTCTTACCACAAAAAGAATGCTTTGCATTTTTATAAAATACAGTGTACATTTTCTAAAACTAATGGTGTAAATCAAATACTTTTTGAAGGTCCGGTCACAAACATTTAATAATTAGCAAAGGGTCTGGTTAATACAAATTTATTTGCTTGGTAATAAACCCCTCACAATCCATGCAACCAAAAACTGTTAAAACACAGTTTCTAAACATTGTGCCATGGAGCAAGATATTTTCTTTTTTTACTGTTTGAAATTTTATCTTGTGTTCATATAATACTAGGAGTCAAGTGCCATTTTTCAGGTTTATTTAATGGATTTAAAAATTTGAAGCCAAGACAAAATGTAAAATAAGTTACATATTCCAATATTTATACAAAAGTGATATTAGGTTTTTAAAAATAATCTATTTCCTAAACATTCAATTAAAGGCATTACATAGACTTTCTTGGAAGAATAGATTGATGTGGTTTATTACACCTCTCCAAAAAGTGGGAACACGTAATCATCACTAAAATAACATCAAGTCAATTAAATTTCAGGGATATCAATCTGTCCAGTTAGGAAGCACAAGCGATTGTGAATCAATGTCACTTGTTTTGGTACAAATGAAAGTGACAACAGGCGCCCTGGAGAGGCAACAGCAAGACAACCCTGAAAAAAGGGAATTGTTTTGCAGGTGGTCGCCTGCAAAACCAGTTTTGCATTTTGCTAGTGTCCTTGTCACTACTGGTAGCATGAGGTGGTACCTGCAGCCCATTCAGGTTGTACAGGTAGTCCAGCCCCTCCAGGATGGCACATCCATATGTGCCGTCGCAAGGGTTTGCTGTTTCTCCCAGTACAGTCTCAAGAGCATGGAGGAGATACCCGGAGATGGTCCATTACATGAGGAGAGCTGGACAGGGCCGTAGAAGGGTATCAACCCAGCAGCAGGACCGGTATCTGCTACTTTTTATGAGGAGGAACAAGAGGAGCACTGCCAGAGCCCTACAAAATGACTTCCAGCGGGCCACTGGTGTGCATGTTTCTGACCAAACAAATGGCATGAGGGTGGCATTAGTGCCTAACATCCTCTAGTGGGACTTGTACTCACAGCCCAGCACCATGCTGCTCGATTGGCATTCGCCAGAGAACACCAGAATTGCCAGGTCCGCCATTGGCGCCCCATTCTCTTCATAGATGAGAGCTGGTTCACACTGAACATGTGACAGACGTGAAAGAGTCTGGAGACGCTGTGGTGAAGGTTATGTTGCCTGCAACATCATCCAGCATGACCGATTTGGCAGTGGGTCAGTGATGGTCTGGGAGGGTCGCACAGACCTCCACGTGCTAGCCAGTGAAGATCTAGGAGATGCTGAGATTGTGATACATGTTCTTCCTGGAGGATCTTTTTAAACATACAGTATTTGACCTCAAGATCTATGTTCTTTTTAAGTAGGATCATAACTCTTCACGAATTCTTTAACCCAAGACAGATATACATTTTACCACCTAACTCCTGTTCCCAGACCACTTAATCAGACTGTGTTGGATGGTATGAATATTTAATTCATTCTCTTTTAACAACATAAACACTGTTCTTCTTTTCCCATTATCAGCCAGGTTCTTGGGATTTTAGGAATCTAATGTATACTAATTTGGCAATTACCATAATGAGTTTTGGGGATGCTCATCACTGTCCCTGGATTGTGATCTATGGACAATTCCTGAGGAAACGTAATTTACCCGTTTTCCACTGTACATCTGTACAGTGGTGGGTTCCCAGCCAAGAAATTGCAGGTCCTACCATCAACAATCCTTTCTCCTTCTGACTTGTTTTATTCCACCGTCCTTCAACATTTTACAGTACCAACAACCTGGTCCTGTTACAAATGACATTTGCCAGGATTATTACCTGTGTTACTTCCTGTGTGAGGTAAGATTGTTTTCTATGGATGTTGAAGAAAAGGAACCTGCAAGAGCAAGTCGCCGTCTAGATGAGTGATGCTGAAATCGTTTTGTCCAGCGTCACTAGGGTTCCTTGCACTCTACAATGTAGGGATATCAACCATGAGGTCGGGAGGCCTTGGAGCAGACAGTCCTTCCCCTGAGGAACAGTTGCTCCATCTTGTTGAGGTAGTGCTCAAGATGGTAAGCTGAGATAAATCAATATGTCAAGCTCATTGAAAATGTCTCCAAGGGCACCTGGTGGACAATAACAAAGTTAATCTTAAATGTACAAGTGGCAATGAAATCCTGGCATTTAAAAGACATGGGCTTGACAGCTGACTGAAGGGGAAGAGAGAAAATCTCTGCTTTGGAATTATAAACAGTCTTATGTCACCACCACGACAACTAGATGCTCTCTGATTATTTGAAACACAGATGAGAGAGCAGCTGCTGTAGCTGTGTTTTTGGGGGTAAACCATGTCTCCATCAGGTTGAAGAGTGTGAATATTGCTGATTGACAAGGCTATTTCTTCCAGATGCTGCTGAAATCACTGGAGAGGCTTTAGTACTCACACTAATTGATGACTGCTAACAAAGGCAAAAATATTCCACATCCAATCCTTGCACTGGTTACCAAAACCATGACATATTGCTTTTTAAAGTTGTTTAAACAGTCATTGGTTCACAGTTGAAATAGAAAGTAGGGTGTTCACCCATTGCTTTATAATGCAGTTAAAGTGAGGCAATTCAAGAAGCTGCTGGAAAATGTAATTTTACCAATATCATTATTAATCACAATGAATAATTACATTAGTCACTACAATATTCTAACATCTATTTATTTGTCTTTGACCAGATTTATTAAATAAGAACATTAATTGTGATTGCTGCTTGTTGAAACTGAGCAGTTATTTGTTGTATCTCTTCAATATTTCGTTTCGGTTGGTGGGCCAATTAAAAGCTATTTCCGCTGGTTGGACCAATCATCATCGATTTGTCATTTTCATCTACAGGCTGTCTATGGCTGTAATCACAATAATTCCACTATATGAGGTGCCTTTTTATGCAATTTAAAAGGGAAGAGATAAACCTTGGAAACTGGAATAGGTTAACTTTGTGGAAGGTGGATTATGAAATTCAGTGTGTTAGCTTTATACATAAATATTTTGCCCCTATTTGTATTCAGCAGATATTAAATCCTGTGTTTTAATTCACTAACCTGCAGCCACTTGTTAGTTTGTCATTTGAGAGCAAAATTTGTGCTATTCTGCTGCAGACCAGTGCTTCAGAATTCTATTAAGCAATGACCACTGACATTATTTTCACTCTAAACCTGCAAAACGATCACAGTGCTGTAAATATTAACATATAGTCAATACCTTTTCAACCAGCCATGGTAGAGACAAGGGGTTTGGACTACAGTTTTTCTAATGCAATTATTTTTTAAACATCAAAAAAACTATAGATGAATGTGTGTCGTTTTATAGGTGAAAAATCTACAGGCTTATTGGAAGACAATTCTTAAAACATTAAGGCAACAATATACTGTATGTATCACTAATTAGTGAAGCAGAATCAACAGAACATAAATTAACCTGATCTACTTCGGTGACATTATGTTCTTTAACAAAACAATTATTTGAGGTGGTATGAAGTGGTTGTTCTTTTCTGTGAGCATAAAGCAATTTTTGTCTAAGCGGGAGAATGGACCTAAGCGCCAGAGTGCACTGGAGTGTGTAATTTCAATAATTATCCAAGGCTTTATATTCTCCTATATAACCTAATCCCCAGCTGATTGGGGGGTATATTTCCTGTTGACATTAATCTAGTAGTCAATCTGAATGTTGAAAATGCAAAACAAAAGCAGACCAAAGTCAATAATCACATGCAGTATTTAAGCTTTGCTGGTTAGCTTGACTATGTTCTGGATTGTCCCATAATTAATGCGTATTTTAAAAAATACTGCCGCCTTAGAAAAATCGAATGCCCTCTGCTCATAGCTTTCTGCCGCTGGCTCTGGAAGATGTTCAAAGGTTTTTGTAGTTGTCTAGCCAGTTACATCTGTTTTTATTGGCCAACTCAAAGTATTTTTACAATACAGTAACAGAAAATCTCATTTTATTAACTATTTAAGTAAGAGTTTTCTTTGCCTTGTCAATCATTCTTTAGATGGGTTTCTTCTATTGGCACCCACAGGGGACTGGAACCTATAACCCAGCATTGCAAGTGAAATGTACTACCAACTGAGCTACATCCCCCAGCACTCGGTCCAAGGAAACCTTACACACATCCCTAGCTCATGAACATTGCAAAAAGAAAACTATCATGGCAATAGCAAAGAGGCTCAGCACGGCTTTACATTCCAGGTGGGGCAGGAAGAAAATGCACTGTGAAACAATTACATGTTAAAATGATTGGCACCCTTGAGTTCCAGTACTATGTGCACCCTCTTCTTACTAGGATAATGACACTGAGCTGTTTCCTATTATTTTCTTAGGAGTAATTGTTTTGGCCTGGCTGAGTATTCATGCACTCTAGTCGACATATCTTTAGCTAGCATTTTCAGAGAGCGAAGGAATATAACTCATGCAGCATCAGAAGCTCTTCATCTACATCCAGCTATTGGGTTAGCGAAAGAGTGAAGTGTATGTACGTTTGATTTGACTGATCAGAAACTATTGAAGATTGTGCTGTATTCGGTAGTTTGTAGCATGCAACATGGAGATATTGCTGAAAGGTGCCAATTAAGACTCGGCGAGCCAGTGAATAGGGTGGCCTTTGTGACGTGTCCTGTGAGCGACAGGCAGGACGTTATCGGAGCTTGTCCTGCTGGGCCTGGCGACAGACACAAAGACAGCCTGGTATTAACAATTTAAGGTGGCAGGCGCTGCACTGCGTAGGCCACAAAGCTGTGTTTTCTGGGGTGTCAGCTACACAAGCGGCATTAGGCATATGAGCTAAACTAGTTAGATCTCTGGCGGTCAGGGCCCACGGCAACAGACACCGGGGAAAGGCATTAGAGTGTGGGGACAGCAATAAAAAACAAGGGTGAAAGTGAAGCCATGCAAATAAGTGGTGCTGTTGGAATGAAAATAAAAGGGCTAAGCACATGTTGACTATTATGTGTAAACTTTCAGACTTTGCCAATACTTTAGCTTTTAGCCCAAAGTATGTATTATTTTCCATCATACAATAGGATGGCTGAATGTGGGTGTCGCGAGAGTATGTATGGGAATGGGTGTGTGCATGTTTGTGTGTGTGTGTGTGTGTGGTTTGGGGGGAGGGTTGATAGATGCCTGTGGGACATGCCTTTCAGAGTAATTGAAAAATGTGACCTGGAACATTTTTGCCCAGTGGAGCATGAAAGTTACCTTTCACAGTGTGCAGTGGCGAGTGCCTCTCTCATCTGGCCCCTGACTTGGAGAGCCCAACCAACACTGGGAGCCATCCTTAAGAGCCGCTTAATCCCCGCTGCAACCCAGCTCATGCATTATTTACTAGAGCTAAATAAACTGAGATTGGCTAAGATACAACAACAACAATGGAATTCAAACTGGAGTCCCCACCACGTGTGTGACTCCTGGAAACTGACCTCTACGAGGGCATTCATATGCGAGTTTAGATGTGGGTAGGT
>JACXGI010000053.1:0-45886 GCA_016801175.1 Esox masquinongy | reverse complement strand
TAGGTATTTCTGAGAACAATAATAAGGACTTAAATTTCACCATTCTAGACTCTATCAAAATTTTCATTTTTAAATCTGTAAATTGTGTGTTATGGATCTACAAATAATACTGATTAGTTTTAAAAAAAATGATCATGTATAATTCAAAATCAGTTGTTGGTAAGTGACATTGGTTTCCTTTTGGGAAATATTTTTAAGAAAAATAAAAACAAAATTAATATATCGTTGCATGAGTGTTTATCCCTGCACTGTGGAAGCTCCCATTTGACACAGATCTTACCATTTTCCTCCACATGTGAACCATTTCTAGATTAAAACCGGAGTTGAAGCATCATTGGTCAGGCTGTGATTAAGACCCAAAAAGTATTTTATGGAAGTTAGAGATAATAATAATACATGTGCATGGATGGTTTAGGAAAAGGGGACAAATGATCTGAAAGAGTTTGGATATCCCAGTGAGCACAGTTGGATCAATAGTCAGGAAGTGGAAGGTGCGTTACTCTACCCAGACAAGGTCATCCCTCAAAACTCAGTTTTCAAACAAGAAGAAGACCTGAAAGAAGCCACAGTGAGGACAACAATCACTTTGAAGTAGTTACAGAGTTTGGTGACAGGAAGTGGAGGAATGGTGTACCAGTCAACCCTATTAAGAGCTCTGAATAAAACTGACCTGTATTGGAGGATGGAAAGAAAGAAGCTGTTACTTAAAAAGTACCATGTGTTAGCATGAGTGAGCCTGCAATGTGAGAACAGTTTTTGTAGTCAGATGAGAGAACCTTTTGGCCTATACACAAAGTGCTATATGTAGCATGTAACCAACGTTGCCTATATCCCAATAAACACCATCCCTACAGTCAAATACTGTGCATTCAGAAAGTATTCAGACTCTTTCACTATTTCCACATTTAGTTACGTTACAGTCTTCTAATCCTTAAATGGATTAAATAAAAAAATTTCCGTAAGCAATCTACACCTAATACACATAATGACAAAGCAAAATTTGGTTTTTAGAAATACTTGCAAATGTATAAACACCCCTCCCAGATATATCACATTTACAGAAGGATTCAGACTCTTTCTGTGAGACTTTACTCACTTACAGACTTTACTCAGTACTTTGTTTAACCACCTTTGGCAGTGATTATAGCGTTGAGACTTTTGGGTATGACTACAATCTTGGCACACCTGTATTTGGGGAGTTTCTCCCTTGCTTCTCTGCAGATCCTCTCATGCTCTGTCAGGTTGGATGGGGAAAATCGCTGCACAGCCATTTTCAGGTGTCTCCAGCGACTGTTGAATAAAATGACAGATTTAGTCAGGGGTTTGAGTATTTTTGCAAGGCACTATATTTTAAGTGCTATGTGGATTGTCTGTTTGGTAAAATGTCAAATTTTTATCATGATTTTTCCTTGTCATCTCAAGGCCCCCTGGCAGCTCTCTGAGGCCCCGTTGGGAACCGCTGCAGTAAGGTACAGTAGCCATTTGACAGCTCTTTAAATTTCACAATGTATAAAATATGTTTGCTATTCACCAAAATATGGAATATTTTGTCTGGAAAGCAATCTATGCAAGTTTTGATTAAGTGATATAGTAATTGACTCATTACTGCCAAAAATAAGTGCAATAATTTATATTTTACCTTGCCGTTTTTACAGGAGCAAAACCAATTGTGCCCCGACCAAACAGACTATTCTGGTGAGTAAAGTATACTCTCACCTTTCTGTATTTGAAAGATCCCTTAGGATTCCAGTAGATTCATAGGAATCAATCCTATCAGCATACTACAGGGAAAATTGTTACTAAAAAAACACAAACACACAAGTCACTATTACTACTACTACACTGTATCCAGGAATGTGAAGTGAATTTCTTAAATGCAAAAATAGAAAAATAATCAGAAAGGACAAATTGGTAAGTTACAATGTATTTTTCATTTTCAGACAGCCCTAGCAGTAAACAATGTAACAACTATCTGCCTACAGTACAGAGAGAGGAGCTTCCTATTTTTAACCTATTGAAGCTAATTAGATAACTAACAAACTAACTATCTTGGCATTTTAGCTAATGTTATACAATGTGTGGTTCAGAATTCCAAATGTATAGCTTACCCCTGCCAATTTTAACTAAACAAGCAACAAATGCTTTTTGTTTGCTGGTCCCAGGCGCCGGACAGAGATATGGGTAGCTTGCTACTTATGGAAAGTTTACCTGGAGGAGAAAAATATGGCCAACAGACTGCTTTTCATGTCCCTATCATCCTGTGTATTCCTCCATCGTTTTAAAGTAGTGCTTATATTTGAGTTGTCTCCAGAGCATTATCCCAATTTCTTTGTGACCGGAAATGCAAAATGGCCGAATGAAATGAAGCAGGAGAAAATCACTGAGTAGATGCCAGATGAGCATGAGTACACTGACAATAACAAACTATTCAAATTCAATCTTTCCCCAATACCCATTATTATTCTAATTTTTCTGCATTTTATGCTGGAACTCTTACAAATGGCTCCATTCATGTAATGACAGATAAAATGAACACTTAACATTACTTTGAATATCAAAGCTAGAAAAGCAGAGTGAGAGAGAAAGAGTTTATGAAAAAAAGAGAATTAGAGGGAAGAGAGAAGAGGACCTCTGCTTTAACTCCATGCCATCATTGGTCTGCTTTATCTTGATCACTGCCTTAACTTGTCCAGTGTCCTCCCCAAGCTTCTGAATTATGTGAACAGCAATGAAACATTTTACATAGAAACACTGGTATTAGCAATCAAAATACTTTAGCAAGCTAAATCCAAAGATGGATGTCTTAATCTTGTATGAGCTGCTACTATACTTGTAAACAGATTCCTCACAAACCGAGTCACAAGGACATAACATTCTGCTGTTAGATGTGTAAAAATTTAGAGATATGTTTCTATTGTTTTGAATGTTATACAACGAATGTACTTAATAATTCATGTACAGTAGATAAAGAAAAAAACACAAAGGTTGTAAAATATGTAATTACTGTTAACGCACTGAAAATCACACATGTAAGCTACACACTGAAAATAATGGAAAAGTTGGGCTGTCACATACAGTGTATTATGTGCAATTTACAAAAAAAATGTTTTGTTTCTCCTCCCAATGGGATGTCATTGCTTGCAATTAATTTTATCCAAAACAAAATCAGATCTACTAGTTTGATTCATGTTTGGCGACTGAGAACCAATAAAGTTAATTCACAGCTGGAAATTAGGAACAATTGAACTGCGCAGATGAAACTTCCAGACATAGCGCTAGTGGGGAAGTAAGTATGGGTGATTTATGTAAAAATGTAACTAGTGGGGAGGGTTAATGAACATGAATTAATGAATATGATTAGCTACTTTCAGGATGAATCCTGAATCACAGATGCATATATTTCACATTTGGAATTCACAGACATCACATTTGGAATTCAAATGGTATATTTAGGGACTTGGTGTTAGTGATTTTTGTTACTGTTATTGTACCAGCTAAATATACTAAAATCACATTCTTATTTACATCAACAACCTGGAGAGTAATTAAGGTTAACTGTTCAACTTCAAGATTAGAACCAGCGACCTTTCGTTTTCTTGAACACTAGGCAACCCAGCTGCTCATTTAAATGAAGGTAAAAAACGCAGCTGATTTTCTCAGGTTCACCCCCCCCAAATTTGGTGATATCCATAATACAATTATATAAAACTATAATAACCCAGATAGTTAACATAATCTTGTTCGCAAAATGTTTTGACAACAATGCCCTCACAATCTGTCACGGTTTAGTGAAGGCAGGACACGAGGCGCAGAATAAGTATAGGGAAACATCCTTTTATTAACACGCACAAAAATAACAAAAGGAGCAGCAAACTGTGAACTGAGGCCCAACACAACTGGCACAAACAATGATCCACAACTGAAAGCAAAACACTAGCAAGGGCAGCAGCCTCTAATTGGGGACAATCAAAACAGCAGCGCAGAGATGCCTAGAGGCACCTCTGCAGTCAGGCCCTGACTGTGGCCCCCAGGCGCATAGAGATGCCTAGAGAGCCCCAGCTGGGACTTGTCACAACCTGCATGTGAATTTTTCTTAAGAATTTCTTGTGCATTTTCTAATCTTTGCCTTTATTTATTTTGATGTTTTTACCAGCCAAAATATTTTTCCAAGCGGCTACTACATTCTTTTATAGCCAAAAAAGTTAATTTCATCCCCTGATGGTAATCAAAAAAATCCCCTTGATCCATTCCTGTAGGTCACTTTCAATCCCTACAATCATTTCAAGTAATCTAATTAGCAAAAGGAAGATTTTTCCGCTTTTTATTAAGAAAGACAGAGCAATGTCAAACACTTAGTAATTTGCAATCACCGGCCAAAGCTGGGAGTGAGCCATGATGGGAGGCATAGACGTGTGTGATTGAGAGAGGAGGAATAAAACAAAAGAATGGCATGTACTGTATGCAAAGAGGAAATGTGGGAGGCAACAATTGGTCTTGTGTGAGAGGGTACATATGTCCTCATAGGCACGGTGAGCTTGTATGTGGGTTACTGAAAGTTTGACACCTACTACCAACTGGCGAGTGTGTTCATACCCAATCTCACAGGAACAAGCCAAGAAAACACTGATATATATATATATATATATATATATATATATCCCATTTCTCTCTTTGCTTAATTTCCCCAACTGCCTTACAAGGGTCTCCAAGGGCATTCTTGCGAGATACATGAGGGTGGAAATGTTGCCATTGACATTGAGAGAGACAATGATTCTTGGAAAACCATGAAGAGTCATGAAGGTGGAACATACTAATGTTTGGATATTAGTAGTATATATTAGTAGATTGGCTATAGTCATGTCTGTCTATGTATACAGTATATATGCCATCATGGTGTAATTATATACATAATTATAGCTCAGATACATGATCAGCACTACTAACTAGCCAGCTAACTACCATACAGTGTAATGCAACATTATCAACAAGGAACATCAAGGGACATAAACGCAACAAAATGTATGCACACTACATAATAACCAACATAACACAGCATAAGTAGGCTGTAATATCTGAGAAACACATATGTATATTACCAGTTCTAATGTCAAACTGACACTTCACTATTGTTGTACTCCTTGTTGTAGCTCCTTCCATGTCACCTTTTTTATCGTGACACTAAAGAATATTCTGGTAAAAAGTGCATGCCTGTTGAATTGAAGGTTGTAGAAAGCATCTACTCTCATCAAGAAGAATACATTTCACTGCCTTAGAGGTTTATTTCATTAGAGTTTTATTTGGAACAGAGTTCTATGGTCAGACGCGAGGAGAGGCAAACCATCCAAATATCCTGTTGGCGTGGATTTTGGGTTTAAAATCCTTGGAAACTGTCTTACCCCTTGAACAGTCCTCCTCACTGTGCGTGGGGGCAGCATACACATGCATCCTGTCCTTGAGAGCTTTGTCACAGCTTCAGCTGATGAAACCATAATTACTCCTGGTAGTAGAGATGGGTATTTGTTTAGGCGTGTGTCTCATTCACTTCTATTGCCATTTCAGAATGTTTTTTGGTCAACAGCTTTTTTTCAAATTTTACTTGTGTTCATCTGATCATACTGATAAATGGCTAGTGGAATTTGATATGCATACTTTAGTAAAAAAGTTATGAATGACTAAATAGTTCCTAATGACGCTTGTGAACTTAAAAAAAAGTGTATTGGGGAGAGACACGGGGGATGTTTTAAGGACCCTGGGGCGTGTTTATCACCACTATACACACAGAATGTTGATGCTAGATGCACTGGCGAAAGTGGTCATAGCTGTGGCTGCCTCTGAACTGTTCCTCTGCTACTTTTCTGCCTGTAGTTTCTTTGTCTCAGGGGCAGCGCCTCAGCAGCGCAGTTCAGAGTCACACTCTCTCTTTGAAATATTCCTTTACCCAGAGATAGGGCCTATTTGTCATTCCCAAATGAGGCCTGATTAGAGGCAGGTGTGCCTTGTCAAGGTGTGGCAGCTGAGCTGCATCAAGGGCCCCATTCTACAGCTCTGAACGAAAAGGATCTCAAGGGGGTGTTGGCCCAACATTGGTACAGGAGAGGGGGAGTTCACTCCAAAGCAGGAATATTCCATTGCCAGAGGAGGTGCCAAGTGGACCCTTCCTTTACTTCACTCCACCCTTGGCCCTCCATTTGCACTCATCATCTGTTGAGTTTTTGCCTCTCTTTATTTGATACCGAGGACATCTTCGATATTTTCAATTTTTTTATGTCAAGTACTTGTTTGCCCTATAGACTTTGTAAAGAAAATGACGATCTCTCCTGCACTTGTAAATGTAAATATTTTAAATAAGAGCCACTAAAAATGGGAGCACCAGCAAATCCCATCTCCCCACTTTCCAATCTGCCACTGTCCAATCTACTATTTTGAACTAACACATTTTCTTTGTCTTTATTAAAGCATAGCAAAGATTAAAACAGTATGTAAAATAGCTTTTTCCAACATGGTTGTATAGAAACACTCAAGCAGAAGCAGGTTCTATTTGATGTTTTATACATATTTTGTAGATAACTGATTTAACCAATTTACGTTATTAACAGGTAAAGATGTACTTGTTATTTCAAAGTTATACTTTTTTCGTGTCAGCTTCATTCAACTTCTGTGATATTGCCCTGGCCCTTGGCTCATACCTGAGCTCAAAGGCCTTTGGCCTGACCAGGCTTTCATTTTTGCCCAGACCATTTGAAAATGGAATAGCAGCTTTTTCATATATATACTTAATTACCATCAACTATTGCCATACACTGTAAAAATATATATATATTTTTCAATAGAAATCTGGAAACACTGGGTACTCAGATTTGTTAATATACTGTTACCAAATCTAAGTACTCTTATATAATCTGTGATTCTTTTAATAATCTGTGCATTTACTGGACATAGTATTTGGCCCTGCCAGAACTAGAAACAAGGTAATGATGAGCCTGTGACTGTAAGTTAAAGCTTGCGGCTCAGGAAAAGGATTACTGCTAATTATCCAGGCACTGTAAGAGAGGGACTCCACTTCAAGTCTTTAATGAGCACATTTGCATCTAATATTCATTAAGTTGATATATGTGAGTGAATGTTACAGAGTGAAACACACAAACCGGGGGAGTTGCTTCGTACCAGTTAATGAAACTAAACAACAGTTTCAAACTCCCACGTAAACATTTGTTTGTACTACCATGATCATCTTCTGAGAAGTTCCTACCTCACTTGTACCAGATGAAAAGTGTCAGTAGTTTTATAAATGAAACTAGACTAAATACTGTCTGGTATACAGTGAATCTAATTAAAAGATAATGTCAGACATTTTGTCAAAGATGCTCCTACAAACAGGAGGCCATGTTTTCCAGTGATGGTGCTCTCCTTGTGTTAGGAGCATTTCTCTCTGTTTCAGACCATTTCTTTGAATGGCTTTCTTTGACTTTCCTGTTTTACCACATGTAGCGCTGTAACAGCCGGTCATGGCCTGTGCAGTGCCGACTGTTGCATTTCCAAGTTCAGTGTATTTAAATTGGTCCTTGTTTCTGGAAGGTCCTTGTAAGTACTTGAATTAAAGAACCTTCGTAAATTGACCTCAGCACCTGTGTCCTGCCCTCTACCTCCTGAAGACAGTGTTGTATCTTAGTCAGACCTTGCATGGGAGATATTCATCTGTGAATGACCATGTAGTGATTTAAAGCGTAGGGATAAACTGACAGGTCATGTCAGCAGTAAAATCCAGGTATATTTAAGTGCAAGCACACATAGTCTTGAAAAAGCGGATATATATCAATCAGCCCCAAATAAAAATTACAGCTTTTTACACCTGACCTTTAAGGTTAAAGTCAATCGTGTAAATAGCTTGAGATGTTTTGTCAGTCTTGTCATGCAGAGTCTTACAGCCACATGGCAGTGAAGGTTGGGAGATTAGGATGGAAAGCATGGCCTCTCTGCCCCACAAGCTTTAACTTTGAAGGGCTTGTTTCTTATGTTGATGTCATTAGAGTGTTGCACATACTTAATATTTAAATATAAAGACCTTGTTATTTTATGTTGACAGTGTGTAAAAAGTATATTATGGAAAACATTTAGTTAGCTCCTGTTGAACTTGGATCCTTTAATGCAGGAACCACTACTACATTATCTGTCCCAGGATCCTGCCATGCAAGTCAAGCAAAGAGCTGCTTGGCATAGAAGCTAGTCTAACTGCTTATTTGATAGTTAGCTTTCAAGGTTCCTTGAAATCTTGTTATCATTACACTTGAACCAGAAGTTGGGAATGATGGAGAGGAAAGTGTCATGAGTGAAATATCTTTTCAAGGAGCACCGTGTAGAATCCTGCTTCTAAGTTACAAAACTGAATTTAAACAATAACACAACCTGTCTTCTATTCGCATCCTATTCTGTCCAAACGAGACTGGTATAGTCTCTAGTATTAATTATAGTCCAGGGTGGTTTAGGGTGGGGGATAGTACTGTGAGTGTCTAAAGCAATTATCAGGAGACTACAAGTCAATGCAAACGGAGAGACCTACCTATGATAATGTTTAAATGGGGAATATATCACAAGCACTAGGAACAATTATGTAGAAACTTAAAAATGAACAAACACAAATACTCATACATATTACGTCTTTCTCTGATAAATTATCCACAAAAGGAGTAAAATACATCCCATTTTAATACACAGAATGTTGCTTTAGAAATAAGGGTCAATAAATTACCTTTATATAAATAAAAACTTGCTAACATAACGTTAAAATACTAGCCATGTATGAGACTAACTTAAGTTAATTATTCATTAAGGCAGTAGAAGAAATAAAGGGTTGTAACTGCCAATGGAATAAAGTGCCTTGCTCAGGGACAGAACCACAAGTTTGTATTTTCTCAACTTGTCAGCTCAGGGATTTGATCGAGTAACCTTTCAATCACTGGTTCTAACACTTACCCCTAGGCTAGCCTGCTGCCCCATGTATTGGCAATTCAATATTTAGTGAGTCTTTAAAGGCACTTTGGCATCTATGATCACATGGTACAATGGCAGGCCACTGTGCCTTTCTTTACATAGTAAGTCTCTTGAGATGGACAACTCAAATTTCCCTTAGACCTAATAGAAATGTAACTTGGGCCGTAACTCTATAGTAGTCTCCAAGCTGCTGCTAGCTTGTGGCAGCAGCCAAGGCCCTGGAGGAAATAACTTTAGATGTCATTTACTTTTCTCTTCTCTTATCTTTTTCATTTCTTTCCTTCCCTGTTCCCATATCTTTTCATGATGTTTGCTGTCATTGGCAGTGGCTTGAGTGGCCTCACCGCTGAAATATTGATTCTCCCTCTCCCTTTCTCCTTTTTTCATCAGCCCCATCGTCTGTCGCATCAGAGGGCTTAAGCTGACGCACAATTGGCCAACTTCTCTGGCAGCACACCCGCTTCTTTCTCTCTGTTTCGTTCTCTTTTTTCCCGCAACTCAATTCTGATGTTTTATTCTGCTGGTATGCCACGTTGCCTCCGAACGTGTCTCCGACAGCTCTCGCACTTTATAAAAGAGGATTTCCCTCTGTTTGCTCTGTTTTCTCCCCCATCCATCAAAGCCAAGGGAGACCCTGTTCATTCTCTATTGGCTGCCTCACTTGCTTAACATAGTCTCATTCCCTGCGACAATACCCAAATAACTATAAACTTTGACTATAAGCAGTGTCTTTGCAAAGTGTCTTTTTTCAAGCAATGTAAATCTGGCACAAATACTGAATGTAATCTTCAGCTGCCAAACTTTGAGGTGAGAGTAGGTAGAAAACAACATTAAATCCTTAATAAATGACTATAAACAACCTGTGAAAACCCAAGGACACACCTCCCCCATGCAACTTTACATGATTACAAAATGTGCAGCTTGCCCAATAATGGCTATACCTCCAAACAGATGCCCAAAGAGAAACTGGAGGGGATATTAGCATTGTAACTTTACAGGCAGTCATTAGCTGTAAACAAATGCACCTGTCTCTGTTTACTATCGGGGCTATATTGCTTCTGACAACACATTGACACCCAGTCATAAACACAGAAGATGAGCCATTCATCTTTATTGCAAATGTAATCATTCTAAACATCCTAGTGAAATACTATTCCCACAAGACACAAAACCCAACAACAGTCACAAGATGTCCGATACCAATGTTTTTCATGGTTCAGGCATCAAAATCCCATTCGACCAGAGACCGGAACCCACACAAGCTCCTATGGCCCAGTCCACTCTATCATACAGTTTAATTGTGTTTGTTTCTTGGGCTCCCTCGATGTAGATGCCAACACCATCTAGATGTCTTTCACAGTGCAAACAGCGGCGCAATTCACTATTACAATGTGTGTGTGTGTGTGTGTGTGTGTGCTCGTGTGTGTGCATGCTTTGGAGGCTACCTGGCTAGGATAATGAGGGCCATTAGTGGTTTTGATTAAAGGGGGCTGCGGTGTGGGGGGGGGGCAGGCAGACAGGTGCCGGGCTGATCAACATGGTGACAGTGTTAATAGAGGACGGCTCGGGGGAGGAGCCCCAGATTATGCTCCGATCTGTCTTGATTTCCACGCAGTGCCTTTTCCAATTAAACTATCTGTTTAGGCTCTAGTTTGTCACCAACATGGGCACGCCAACATGGCGTGCTCACACACGCACGCACGCACGCACGCACGCACACACACACACACACACACACACACACACACACACACACTTTTAAAAGTTTTCCTTGCGGTTGTGAAGACAGCACCCCTTTCTCGACTTCTTATTTTAAAAGGGGTGTATACCCTGGGGGGACCCTTAGTTGGTTTGTATTATGTTTAAGAGATTTCGTGGGTCAGTGAGATTTGCTACACACATTATTAGCCAGAAGGAGCGCCAGAATGGGTCTAAACGATAGTCTATTACGTCAGAACGTGTATTGAAGGGCTAGTGAGACTAAAAAATAAATGTAGTCTTATTTTGTTTCGATTTGCAATTACTGTTGTGTTGTGTGTAGTCGTGGTTGTCCTTGCCCCTAAGGCAGCCTTTTTTGTTTCTTTATTTTCATCCTTGGCAACTAGCTAGCTAGCTAACTGACTTCGCGCAACACAATGGCTTCACATCAATGGATTGAGAGTTTTTCAAAATGCTTTAAAGTGGTGACATTGAACAATGCATGTTTGAAGCTGAGTAAACTGAAGAGGATTTCAAACAGAGGCAGCAACTGTAGCAGCTGCGTTTGCCGAAGATCCTACTGAATTTATGGTCATTCTCCAGCTATGTCAACAGAGAACTAATTTATTTGCAGCAATGAATGGATTGGTGGACAGGTCTTACTTGAAAGGGTCAGTGCAAGCATAACTTATGATCTCATATTGTGCTACGGACACAACATATTTAGTGCAAATCAATGATAAAAGCTAGCAGCAGGATGAAGACAGCAGAAGTAAGTTCATTCTATTGGTTTGTGCCTTTGCTTATTGCTAAACAAACACCACGTGCAATGGGGGTACATCTCTGCTACTGTAGGCAAAAGCCATATAAAAGCACTTGTTTTTAGGCTAACTAAAGCACATAACGCCACAGGTACATAACAAACATTGTTGTTTCAAGAAGTTCTACTAGTAAATGTGGGTGAATATTTTTGTTTGTTGATTTAAAGGTTCCGTAACGTACAGAACAATATTTATCCATGAAAATGTTTGGTCTGTAGCTATTTTACAACTGATCTTTGCAGGGTACATCGCTTCTATGCAAAATCTGTACAAAAGCGGTAGTTATCGGGCACAAGCATGATGAATGATGAACGTTAGTGTTAAAAAAATAACTTAAAAAGTTGTCATTTCTAGGTCACACCCCTCATTATCCGAAGGGGGTGGGGGGTGTGTATCTTAGTTCGCAATGAATGCTGTACATCTAGTATTCTATGAACCGACAAAAGCAGAGGAAGTAGATACTTACGGATTCTACGGCAAAATGCTCAGTCTAGATTGTGTTGACATGTATTCATCTGACACAAATGTAAAATTGCTAACATTAGAAATGTTATTACTGTTACTCAATTACCTAGTTGAGCTATGGTGAAATTCCCCTTTAATGCTAAAGATTCTAAAGATCATTATGCAGTGATGTGTAAAAAAAAAAAACAGTGTGTGGAGAGCGGGAGAGAAAGCAAGAGGGAGGAAGAGATGGTGATAGGATAAGATACTGAAGGATGCTCCCCGTCCTCTTTGAGAGGCCAGGCCAGAGAGGGTAAATTAGACGTGTCCTTTTCCTAGGGAAAAAAGGAACAAGTTCCTATCTTCATCAGCAACCCCAAAAGCTGACACCCAGTTACACTGTTACTCAAGATAAGGTCTAATCTGTTTGACTGGGGAAAAAAGCCATTCTTATTTCCTGTCATCAAGGTTATGATGCATTGTGCTCAGAAGACTCTTCTATTCAATCACCCAGATAACCAGGTTTCACAGGTAAGTCAAAGGCACCACTTGCAGGATGTGTGCAATAAAGTTCATGGTCTTGACTAAACAAAATGTACCGTTGGTCAAAGCAAACCTACCCACACTGTATAATAACAGCATTTCAGGTTTGGAAGGAGTGCTGCATTCCATCACTATTCCATTGCTAGCATCACCCTTCATAGAAAGCGAAAGAACAGACCGTACCCTACAATTCCATAGATTGTTTTCATAACCTTTCTCAACAGTGGAATAGGAGAGAAGAACCTACTGTTCTTCATCCTCTTTCCCACTGTCACTCAACATAAACAAGGCAGTGATGCGACTTGAGTTAAAGCGCCGTCAACAGGGGAATACGCTGACTTATGACCCCCGATGCATTTCCAAAAAGGTCAACCTGACAGTCGTCATCTCATCAATCTGCTGCTCTGTTTTTTGTCAATCTTCCAAGCTACTCCTGGGTGCCTGCTTGGGCCCTGGGGGAGGGATGAGATTTTCCCCTTGCCGATGATTTGAAAAGACGGGAAACGGGCGGGCTCCTAGCCTCTGCCTATCTGCGGGTGGGTGACCTTCACAATCATCAAATAATGCTGAAAGGTCACAAAGAGGCCTCCTTTCTCCTGAAACTGCCTGAGGGATTGATCTGGACCCAGTGGCTCATTTTTTTTCTCTTTATTTATCTGAGTGGACATGCTACTCTGGTGTTTCAGGCCAGTGGTGAGGGTGAGATTAGGATCTATTAATGTTGTAGATATCCCCTCTGTTTTTCATTGTCTGTCTATACTGTACCTCTATCACACTCCCTTGCTTGCCCTCATAGGATATACTGGCAAGATTCATTGAATTCTGGGAGGAAGCTGTAGGTCACAGGAACGGGTTGTGATGTGACACTATGGGGTCACCACCATTATGCCATGTCATTGACAAACACATTGAGGGGAAAACTATTGCCCTTTCCTGATAGGAATTGAAATGTGATTAGGTTGGATAGAGAAAAAAGAACATCAAATACACTGTTATGTTTGCCTTTTAAAACACAGGGCAGGATTTTATCAACATTTATTATTTGAACAGTGAAATTTGGGATTTCTCAATTCAGGAACTAAACAATTGATAAAGATTGTGTTGTGAGCTCAGGATTTTACTGAAAGACAGAATTTTTCTGAGCTAATTCAATGAATAATTTCCCCTTTCTGATGTTCTTTTCTGTAAGATATGTACTTTGTTTAAGTTAGAGGGAATTAAAAGGGCCATTTGTAGGATTTTCACCATACATAAGTAGAGAAATGGTAATAATATTATGAACAATATTGGGGACTTCTGAAATGGGGAACTTCCCAAATAGTTTGTTATTGTCATCATTTTCATCTTCATTAGATTTGGCAGCTTCCCTACGATTTTCTCTTTTCCTTTTTTTTCTTTTGATCTGGTCATTTTGTAGTTTCCATTCCAAAGAAATAGGCATCAAGCCGTGGAAAAAACTGAAATAAATATACGTCGCCTGCCAGACCCCCTACCGGAAAGAGATGAATTGCTGATCATTCAAAGTAAAATTGAACAAATCACTTAACTTAAGCAGACAATCTGTGTGTAGGATCTATAAACCTGTGTCTATCATATTGTTCAGAAATTAATACATGGGATTAATTACTGCATGCTGCATCCAATTATCTGTCATAAACATGTCTTTCTTCTCAACTGTGCCCTAAAGATTGATCAATTGTTCTATGCGCGCGTAAGACAAAGTTGTTGGTTGATACCCTGGGATGTCTTGGAGGGCATCATACGAATCCTTCCAGCGATATTGTGGAACTCTGCTGCCAACCATTCAAATGAATGAAACAGTTATTCAAATTAAAAATACAATTCACGAGTCATTCCATCATTAACAATTAACTACATTCTTTATTGCAACCTCTGTCCAATTATTAGCAACTATAAACATGTGTTTATAATGCTGCCTAGATTGATAAAATGTTCTCTTTGAATGTAAAAAAAGCTGATGGTTTGAGCACAGCTGGAGGAAGGGTTTTTAACCCTATAAGTGATAATTTTGTAGAAATCCATGGCTAGCCGCTGAATGAGTTCTCACAGTTCTGTGGGGCAAGTGCAGGCGCACACACTTCATACGTTCATGAAATTTCATGATACAGGCTTTTGAGTGGTGCAATGCTCTAAGGCACTGCAACCTGGATTTTCTTGTTCAAGGCATACCAAGACATGCTAGTTGTCTCAGCACAGTCCAGGATGGAGTAAGGATGCCTTGCTATGTTGCGCTCTGATGACTCCTTGTAGCGGGTCAGGCCCTTGCAGTGTAATTATAGTTATTAGCTGAAAAGCGCTAATGCCCCACAAGTACATTGGTTCTGGCTGTCTTTCTAGATGAGTGAGCAGAGTGGAAAAAGCACAATGGCTTGACGGGATGTGTTTCAAAGATGTGAGTACAAACATTTCGAGAGACAAAAAGCTCATAAAACTAGTATCCACACATGGTTTTCAAAAACCCTAACAAAGATATCAGCAAAAGATGCTGTTTAGACACTAAAGACCACAGCACACACACACACACACACACGTACAGACGCAGCACTACCTCTTCTCACCAAAACATAACCAAATATTTCACCATAACGCCAATATCATGTCCAATTAGCTCAACACTTTCCTGGCTTTTATCTCTTTAAGCAGAGTCTTCATCTGTTATTTATGTGTCATAGGCCCCAGCATGAATTATTCAAGGGATAAGGGGAATTTACTACTCCCGTCTGTCCCTAGCCAGACCGTAAATCTAGGATGAGGTGAGAGAGTGAAAGGATGGAGGAGAGAGGTGGAGAAAAGGAAGAGAGAAGGAGAGAGAGAGCGAGCAGGGTGCTAGATGGGGGAGGGAAATGGGGAAGAGGAGAGTGGAGGGTAAGGTAGAGAGAGAAGAGAGAGAGGATGAGGTAGCAGAGAGGGAAGTGATCCCAGGAGGGCCGTAGGCTCACTCAGGCAACATCATAAAGTCACTATTAGAATGCTGTATTTATAACAGCGGGCTACTGGAGAGAGGATGTGAACCAAATGAACCAAATGGAACAGCCGCAGACCCATTTTTAAAATAGGGGTGCAAACATGTTTCTGCATCACCCACTTATGTCGTCCTCTTAACTGTAGTACGGTACGCATAGGATTCATAAGGCAAACCACACCACGAAAGTCTTAATTGCAAATTCCTACATGAACAGCTACAAGAAAAATACCCATGAAAAATAAGGGATAAAAAAATGAATAACAATGACAACAGGAATAAAATAATATTAACAATAGTAGCAATAATGATAATAATAATAGCAGCAGAACAGAGTCTCCGAACTGATCATTATAGTATTTACCCTGAGTTTGAGAATATTCAGATGTATGTCTGTTTGTATGTTAAGCGCCATTCTATGTGTGCCCAGTTGAACAGAACCGTTCCGTTGGTCAGACATAAAATGTCTAGCAGTGTAATGGCTTGCAAACTGTCTCTGAGCACTCAGTAAGAGACTCTAGAATCCTCATCTGATGGACAGTAGGTGAATGTACATGGCTGGGGTCCCTCCTCATTTTCCTAAAGTAACCAATCACCTTAGCTTTGAGGATGTGGAGGTTACACCCCTGGGGGGCCCGAGCGTTAAATGTATGCACTCGCTACTGTGAGTCGCTGTGGACAAGAATGTCGGTCAAATTTCATAAATGTGAAAGTAACAGTCAGTGAAAAGGTGTTTTGCCAAACCTCACAGCCTGAGGTGTGCCCCATAGAATGCATTATATTACTAAGGGTAATTTCCAGACCCAGTGTTTTTGCAGTGTGAATAGTGATGGTTCATGTTTCAAGTTTAGTTTAATAGCCATTTGGGCAGGATCGCAGATGTGGCTGAATGTACAGTGAGAATCGTATGCCACGGCCCCAAACAATGCAGCAAATTAAAATAGATAATTAAGGGTCAAGGGATGAGGTTTGAAGTTAAATAAATGTGGGTTATTTAACATCCTAATGGTTTGGGGATAGAAGCTGTTTCTTGAAGGAAATGGGAAATACAACCTGTGACAAGATGTTGAAGAGGCCAGTACAGATGCCCCCAGCTGGTTGCCACACACTCTAAATTCGATGACTGGTGATGGAAATTGGACTGTTAGCTTTGAGAGCATTCACTCACTCTGTAATCTCTTGAGCCAGAAGGCTACTTCTGCATTCTTTGAATGGATACAGCTAAGACGTCCGTGCTACTCTATGAAAATTTGCACCGAAAAGTGACATTGTTGCCTTCCACTAGCGCTTGAGCAAAGAAAAAGTATTATTACCACAATTCCCATCCAAATTTCAGTCTTGCATACCCAAACTCATCATTTTTTTGCGAGAGTTGTTAGTCTGAAGATAACACTCCCCAGAACGTGTTTTTTCTCTATTTGTAAATGAAAGAAAAGCTAAATTTGTTACCATACCTTGTGCTGCTGCCCAAATTCCGGCAACATGAGACTACTCTACATTGCATGCCACTGAGTCATTGGAGCTATGTTTGCCTTTCCCTAAAGAAAAGCCTGTTATCTTTAACATTTCTGTTCATGCTCAACACTCTTTTACCCCACTGCCATGTTCTGACCAGCCTCTTTTCCTCAGTATAAACTTGTTTCAATCAAGGAAAAACCGGGGGCGCGGTTGTATTCATTCCGCCAAACAAAGCGCCAATATTTTCTATTGGGCAAATTCAGATAAATATTTCCCAGGTTTGTTCTGTTAGACAAAATATTTTGCAATTAAAACATTTTGTTCAGAGGAATAAACAACCCTGGTACCACTCCGAGCCTACATGCAAATATTTTGTGACACCGAATCACTCAAGCACAGGGGACTAGGTTTAGTGACTCAAACACTGTACATTACTGCTTTATGGTGACATTGAATGCTGATGTACAGGCTTCCAGCAGTGTCTTTGTTTCACAATTTATCTAAGGTCTTTGGTTGTGATTTATCTAAATTGATAGTTTGGGAAAAATATCATCATTTCCTAAGGACGCCTGTTTCTGCTGATGAAAGTTCCTTAACATTTGTGGTGTCTTGAGTGGACAAATCTCTAGACATGTTCCAGTTGGTATTTTAAAACCAATCTTGTAGCATTGAGTCTGCTTCTTCTGTCCACTGTCCTAAGTGAGGTGGCTGTCTTGAATTGCTGCTTGTATTAAGGAAGAAGGAAAGGGAAACCTGATCCAATTGGCTGAATAGGGCACCGGGCATGGCTATGTACTCAGTATTCATCATGGAGTTTGTTTTAAGTTTGCCTGATTAAATCTCAATTCACGATATAAGCTACATCTTTACGAGAGGATTAATGCCAGTTAATATTCCTATGCATTTTGCTGAGTGCTGCCTTGATGTTAGCTTATGAGGTATACAAACAAGCAAAAAGTATATGCAAGAATTGGAACTGTATTTGAGCGTAAAGTACTCCAGGTCAGATGGACAGTACTACCCAAAGTTCCGGATCTTAGTATGCCACAAATTGTAAATCATGATGCACATCTTTTCCCCTTTATCTCGGTCACCAAAACAGCATTCTATCATCTAAAAAATATAGCCAGAATCAAAGGCTTGGTGTCCCAAAAAGACCAAGAGAAGCTCATCCATGCTTTTATCTCTAGTAGGGTTGACTACTGTAATGGTCTCTTAACTGGACTCCCCAAAAAGACTGCTGCTGCTAGAATGTTAACCAGGACCAAGAGAACAGAACACATCACTCCGGTTCTTAAATCTTTGCATTGGTTTCCAGTCAGTCACAGAATAGATTTCAAAGTGGTGCTTTTAGTTTATAAATCTCTGAATGGTTTAGGACCCGAATACATTACTGATATGTTTGAAGAATATAAACCGAGCAGGGCTCTTAGATCCATGAACACAGGTCAGCTAGTAGAGCCTAGAGTCCAAACTAAACATGGAGAAGCTGCGTTTAGCACATATGCTGTACACAACTGGAATAAACTACCAGAAGATCTTAGACGTGCCCCCAACGTATCAATTTTTAAATCCAGGTTAAAAACACTTCTCTTTTCACGTGCCTATGACTGAGCACCTAAACTTAACCACACTGTTTAGCCTTATAGCTTCCTATGTTTTTATCCCATTTTTATTCTTTTTATATTTTCTTATTCTATTTTTTCTTATTACAATGTTTTCATTTGTTTTGATATTTTCATTTGAGTATTTGTTTTTATGTTATTATATTTTTATATATATTTTTTTATTTTTCTTTGTAAAGCACATTGAATTGCTTCGATGTATGAATTGTGCTATATAAATAAACTTGCTTGCTTGCTTTTCCATGGACCAGATGCAGCATTTCGGTTAAGAATATGAAAACACTTTTTGGTTGTAAAGCCTTTTCGGAAGTGTTTTTCATCAGTCATGTTTTGCAATATCCCTTATGGTTCTCCAGTGGTATAAGCCTTTTTCTGAATTCACAAATGTTATTCTCCAATGATTCACCATCAGAAATTTGGAAGCTGAAAATTAAGGCCCTGCCTTATCGTGCAGTTCCCTGTGGACTCAGGGCAGTTGATGTCAAGATATGTGTCCTCTGAAGCACATCCAATGTTGTTGTGGTTCTTATCACCCTGCTTGCTCAGCCAGGGACTCTATACCATAATCCTTACATGTCGGAGGGAACGCACTCTCTGGTCTTGTCTTGACTGAGCTCAAAGGCATCCAAGCTGCCACAAGGAGTCACTACAGCGCAACGAGGCAAGGCAACTATACTCAATTATTAACTGATATTTGAATTTCATTGGCTGATGCAGGAGAATTGGCAAAGTTTTAAGTGAAGGATTTAAGTGAGATTGTCCCTGATGATCAAAACACATTTTGATACCTTTTAATATTGTGAAGCCCAAGCGTATTCTGTAGATTTTTTTGACAACACACCAGGGTGCCACACCAGGGTAACCAATTTCATATGTGAAAATGCATTCAGTCACAAATGACAGCTTCAATAAGGCCCCTACCGCGAATGAAAGGCCGGTAGAATTTGGATTATTTTGAATTAGCTCACCAGTTGGGGGTCCTTTTTGCTCTGGGCATTACTGAATCAAATTAAGAAAATTTGTGGAAGTGTTCTCTTGACAGGACAGCTCAGTAAAAACCACCATAACTTCCTATCACTTCTGGATTACTTGGAACATTTGGAAATTAAGCTTCTCCTACCCACTGTGCCATTCTGCCTGAAAAGATTACCAATTTTACCCACTTCCTGTACAAGCATAAACTGCTATTTGTTAATTCATCGTATTGAATACAGTTGAAACTCTGTGATTCAAATGATCATTTAAGAGGACAAAGGTTAGATCCTTCAATATTTCCACATTTATGTAGGTATGTGAGTTTGGAAATGCATGCATTCAGTGTGATATGTCAATATATACATCATTTAAGCATTTATCTTAAACACAATCATGTACACATATACTGTACCATGTGGGCATGATATACGTATTCTGACAAAAGTCCTTGACATTATCTCTGCAACTAATATACAATCCCTGGATCAGCATTGTAAATTCAGGAAGGGAAGCACTTCATCAGCTAGCGGTTGTGCTGCAGTTTAATGTTTCTGAAAGAAAAACTCACCTTAAATCTATTTAGAAATGGGTGGAAAGGAATGAAATTGGTATGAAACAACCAAGAACATAACGGCAGCTTTAAAGCTCAGAAGCAAATGTGGAAGATAGGTTTAATTTTTAGAGGCACTTAACACTCTGCACTGATACGATACATTTACTGATATACTCTTTTCCCTTCATTTACAGCAATGATATAAGAAGCATTGAGGGTTAACTGCCTTGCTCAGGGATAGAACAAAAATATTTTTCACCTTGCTGGCTCTGGGATTCAATCTAGCAACCTTTCAGTTACTGATCAAATTCTATAATTGCTATGCTACCTGCTACCCTACTTAACAAAGTAGCCCTTCCTTCAGCTTTGAAGCTGGTTCAATTACCTGTTATTGATGATGTTGTTGGTTAGACCTCTCTAATGGTAACATTTTTCCTAGAATACAGTATCACAAAAATTTGACCATTGTACGTTTTGATAGCTACGACCTAATGATGTTGATGTGGCAGGTCAATGTGGTTGGAATTAGCTCGATGCCACCATACACTGATTAAAACAATAATATATGCATAACACAAATTCCATTTATTCCAAAGCTGGTCCCAAAAGCAAGGCCTTAAAGTTGCAAACTGTCTCACATCACAAATTACTCTGTGGCACTTAATGCATTTTATATTTCACTCATAATCCTAGTGTTCCACACTAATTAGCCTTAGCCTCAGTATGCATATTTATCCTCATTATTTGTGCCCCCCCTTTAGTACTCTTGGGTGGCATGTACTTTGCAGGGTTTCTTATCAGCAAATGTTCATTTCTGAAAATAAAAAAGAAGACGTGGCAGGAGAAATCTCCTAAAGCAACACAACGACTTTGCTTGGCACTATCAGAGGTTAAATTAATTATCTGCTGTTATTTGTTTTTAACATTTCTGTTAATGCATTTTTGGAGAAACACCTTTTGTATTAGAAAATGTTAATTTTCACTGCTTTGCAAATGACTCACACTATATTTCAATGAAACATGGTGAAGCCCCAAAATTGCCTACATTGGAAACCTGTGTTTCAGATATAACTTTTAAACTTTTTATTTCGCAATGAACTTCGACAGTTGTACAGTGATCAGCCAACAAACTATGAGGGACCTCAGCATTACCCTCAATACTGATTTGTCTTTGTCTACATTGCAAAAATGTGAAACATTTTGTTGAAAAACGATGATCTAAGCTTTTGTTACTTCAAGATTAGTCTATGCACTGCTCTTCTCTCTGGTTATCCTGATAAGACACTAAATTAACTTCAATTTGTGCTAAACACGGCTGCTAGAATCTTAACTAGACAGAAAACATTTAATCACATCTGCAGTACTAGCCTCTATACACTGGCTGCATCTTAACACTCAGGCTGATTATTAAGGTTTTACTGTTAACCTAACTATTTCATTGACTTGCGTCTACTAATCTCTCTAAATTGGATGTGTCTAACATATATATATATATATCTAAGTACACTATGGTCACAAGATGCAGGCCTCCTTATCGTTCCTAAAATTTCTAAATAAACTTTCTAAATAAATAGGCTTTCTCCCAAAGAGTTTTATTATTGTGGAATGATCTGCCCATATTTATTACAGATGCAGACTCAGTCTCCACATTTAAGTGCTTAGTAAAGACTCATCTCTTCATTACCATCTACAGTGGATATAAAAAGTCTACACACCCCTGTTAAAATGCCAGGTTCTTGTGATGTAAAAGAATGAGACAAAGATAAATAATATCAGAACTTTTTCCACCTTTAATGTGACCTATAACGTGAACAATTCAATTGAAAAGCAAACTGAAATCTGTGAGGGGGAAAAATAAAAAACTCACAGTAACCTGGTTTCATAAGTGTGCACACCCTAATACTTTGTTTAAGCACCTTTTGATTTTATTACAGCACTCTGTCTTTTTGGGTAGGAGCCTATTAGCATGGCACATCTTGACCTGGCAATATTTGCCCACTCTTCTTTGCAAAAGCGCTCCAAATCTGTCACATTGCGAGGACATCTCCTGTGCACAGCCCTCTTCAGATCACCCCACAGATGTTCAATTGGACTCAGGTCTGGGCTCTGGCTGGACTATTCCAAAACGTTAATCTTCTGGTGAAGCCATGCTTTTGTGGATTTGGATGTGTGCTTTGGGTCGTTGTCATGCTGAAAGGTGAACTTCCTCTTCATCTTCAACTTTCTAATGGACGCCTGAAGGATTTGTGCCAAAATTGCCTGGTATTTGGAACTGTTCATAATTCCCTCCACCCTGACTAAGGCCCCGGTTCCAGCTGAAGAAAAACAGCCCCAAAGCATGATGCTGCCACCACCATGCTTCACTGTGGGTATGGTGTTCTTTGGGTGATGTGCAGTGTTGATTTTGCACCAAACATACTTTTTGGAATTATGGCCAAAAAGTTCCACCTTGGTTTCATCAGACCATAACACATTTTCCCACGTGCATTTGGGGGACTTGATGTTTGTTTTTGCAAACTTCAGCTGGGCTTGGATGTTTATCTTTGTAAGAAAAGGCTTCTGTCTTGCCACCCTACCCCATAGGGGTAGGGTGGCATATGAAGAATACGGGAGATTGTTCATATGAAGAATACGGGAGATTGTTGTCACTTGTAGCACACTGCCAGTACTTGCCAGAAATTCCTGCAGTTCCTTTAATGTTGCTGTAGGCCTCTTGGAAGCCTCCCTGACCAGTTTTCTTCTTGTCTTTTCATCAATTTTGGAGGGAGGTCCAGTTCTTGGAAATGTCTTTGTTGTGCCATATTTTCTCCACTTGATGATGATTGTCTTCACTGTGTTCCATGGTATATCTAATGCTTTGGAAATTCTTTTGTACCCTTCTCCTGACTGATATCTTTCAACAATGAGACGCCTCTGATGCTTTGGAAGCTCTCTGCGGACCATGGCTTTTGTTCTGAGATGCAACTAAGAAAATGCCAGGAAAGTCCTACTAGAACAGCTGAATTTTATTTGTGATTAATCAGAGTCACTTTAAATGATGGCAGGTGTGTAATGACTTCTAATTAACATGTGTTTGAATGTGATTGGTTAATTCTGAACACAGCCACGTCCCCAGTTATAAGAGGGTGTGCACACTTATGCAACCAGGTTATTGTAAGGTTTTTATTTTTCATTTTTCCCCCTCGAAGATTTCAGTTTGTTTTTCAATTGAATTGTTCACATTATAGGTCACATTAAAAGTGGAGAAAGTTCTGACATGATTTATCTTTGTCTCATTCTTTTACATCACAAAAACTTGGCATTTTCACAGAGGTGTGTAGACTTTTTATATCCACTGTATGATTAAGTGTAGTCTGGTCTATGGATGTGAAGGTGAATGGCAAATCACTGCATTTACAAACCATCCTTGCTGTTTAACCATCTTAAACAGCTCTCATCTCCACCGGGATATCCTCTCTCTAATGCCATTTGGGGGTGGCATCACTGGCTAACTTTACTAATGCTGTCTCTAAAGCTCATGCAACGGGAAGAAAGTCTGTGGGCTATACTCATTGGTGTCCCTTTGGTCTTGCGCTTTGCAAATTGGGTGGTTATTTCCTGCCTGGCCGGTCTTGTCTGGGATTAAATTTGGACGGGGTGCCACAGTGTCTCCGAACCCACACCCCAGTCCTTACTTTAAGCTGCACTAGTGGCCTGGCGGCTCAAGGATGTCCAAAGGCCTCCTGATTGTGTTGCAGATAATGCTGCTGTCTGATGATTCCAGCTGTCACTGCCCACAGCCCACTTGATCATTCTTGTCCAACTGACTGTGCAACTGATCTGGATTCTCCCTAAAGACTCTGGACACAGCCCATCTGCAGTTATTGACCTGCTGGTCATCTGAGCATTCAAGAACATTGATGTGACCCAAAGAGGTAATGTCCTCTTATAATCTTCACCTAGCACAGCCAGAAGATGATTGGCTACCCCTCAGAGTCTAGCTCCTCTCCAGGTTACTTCCTACGTTCCGATTTGATAAGGGGTTTTTCCCAACCCGCTGGGCAATGTGCTGCGTACATGTATAAGTACTTTGTGAACACTGTTCATGTAAAAATTACTTTATAAAACAAATTTGATTGACTGATCTTCCAAGTCATATTTTTGGACTGAAGCGCATCAAAATACAATATCTGGTAAATTCTTAACAGTAACACAGAATGGTGTTTAATTGAGAGGTCTGGTATCAGCAGCTACTGGGGAAATTTGTGTAAATGAGGTTGTCAATATGTTGTACCCATATCAACACTGAAGACTGTATTCTGTCACCTCAGATCGGTGCAGAAAAAGCATGTGAACCAGTTCAATGTGCTGAACCAGTTCATAATTGCTGAGAAGCATTCTTTGTCAATGAATTGGCAGCAATTGCAGCTCTGATCAGTATGTCAAGCTGCTTTTCCTGTTCAGGTTCTAAGTTGTCATTAAACTATGTTTCACATCAGTAACAATCACAATGCTCTTTAGAGATGCCTAAAAATAAAATGGAAACAGTACAAATGACAAAACCCATAATACTAGTAGGAACGTTTGATGTATAGAGCATATTAAGAGTAGATATATATTTTCATGGGTTAATGTAAAGAACTATCCAATTTCATAGTAATTCTCATTTTCGGTTCATTCTCACTTTCATTGTATACCTTGTTTAGGGATGTCATCCACTTTTATTGGCCTTTTGCATTTCCTGCGCTCCTCCAGCACTATTGTGTCAACTCAGTCCATGAGTGAGCCGATGCTTCAAATCACTCCTTTATTTAAAACCAGCCAAAGGGGTCAGAGAGTTAGATATGTAATTTGCAATGCAATAAGTGAGAAATACAGTTTCCTGATAAAAACCTTCTTCCAAATATGAGCCTCAGACATACAGGAAATGAAAAAACAGCTAACCCTTCAGCTGCAGGAGAATGGAGGAGAGAAAAGTTAAAGGGGGGGCAAACTCATTATTTGCGTCTTGGGGTTTGGTTTGATGTGTTTTAGGATGCTAATGTTACCTTAACCATAATGAGATCTTTGAGTTGGAAAAAAACAGCTTTTCATAAAGAGCTGGTTCACTGTCTCACATCAGCCAAACATGTCTGGTGGCTTTGCATGCTAATGTTGCAATTCGGTAGAGTCCATAAAGAAATTGGAAGGTTGTAAATGTCCAGCATGCTAAGCTCAGATGGATGCTGCCTGCTGTCACGTTAGAAAGCCTCAAATATCAAAGAAATTCAAAATATTATTTGTTTATTTAATAGTTAAATATTGCAAATCCCTTTGTTAGGAATATACAGACTTAGTGAAAAAAGTCACTTAATTGTAGATTTTGGGACTAGTGTTGAACATATATCCATCTCTTGAGGATCTACGAACATACGTTAATCAGTTGTCACAAAAAGATATGGTTAAATGGGGCTCGGCGCAATTCCATTTAATGAGAGTATAGAAAGGTCTTCCTTTTAATGCAAGATAGGAGAACTCTATTGACCCGCAGAGACGCTTGTGAATAACCTATTGTCTCCCAGATCGATTAGAACACAATGCGAGACAACATGGAGAGCCATGATTTGTAAATGACACGGAAGGTCAACCAGCGCCAACCCTAGCTTACCACTTCCCCTTGTACTGTCTTGCTGCCTCTCTGCCTACTCTCACTCCCCCTGAATCCCACCTACCCTTCTTAAATCCAGGCACCCAGTGATTAAACTCAATGCCTGACAACCCCCTGCGTGATTCCCAATGAGCCGGCAGAGCGTACCAACAGCTTCAGGGCAGAACTCAACCTCCATCAACCCCCGCCTGCCCTCCACCACTGATGCATGACCCTGTTTACCCATGAAAGGCTCGGTGGCTGCTTGTTGCGCATGCTAACGCTACATAGTGAAAGACTAGATGAGGGCGGGGGTTGCCAGGGCAGTGAGCAAAACGGAGGGGCCGGCGTAGAGAGTGCTGGAACTATATGCCCGACTGCCCGACAACACGGAGAGCAGAGTGAATAAATGTCCTGTCTGACTGGGCCAGGGTGCACTCACTCTCACAACCAAGGGCATATGCATAAGAGACGGGGGACTCCGGAGAGAGATTGATAACGCCCTCCGATCTAGCAGAGGATAATCCAAAGCAAGCCCAATGTGACTTTTAAAAACCCCAATGAATAGTGCATGGAGACAAGTCAAGGGCAAGGCAAGGGAGGTTAAATACTTTCTTATCAATCAGCGGGCAAGGAGGATCGGGGAAGACAAGCGGCAGCCTCTCAGGGGGAATACAGCTCCTTTGATAGCCATGAAATTGAGAGGGGATGCACAAGACTGGAAAGGGCATTACGGCAAGTGATAAGTAAATACACCTGGGCATAGAAGCTTTCAGTTTTATGTCACCGGTGTCATTTAGAGCTAGTGAGACAGCCTTTCCAGTTGCTCTGCCCATTTTAAGAAGAAAAAAGAAGAGCTTGAAAACTAAAACTTTACTGTTTTAAGTACAGTGACGCAAGGTATCGTTGGCCCTACGAATCTTCATCTCAACACTATTTACCAATAAATGTAACCTAAAGTTACAAATAATCCTGAGAAATTACTTCCGTAATAGTTTAGGTAAATAAAATAACCGGAAATGCTACTTCACTCTGTGCTGAGAAGTTAGTCTGCCCATACAGTCTCTTGACAGTCCCAACAGATGGCTCAACTTCAAAAAAAGTGTACAGCACAACAGTTCAGACAGTTTAAGGGCCCAGCAAACAAGACAAGAAACATAGTTCAGTTTGGTCTCATACATATGCGCGAACACATCATGCCAAGATCAAAACCCTCAGAACAAAGAGGGTTGTACACCTATGACTCTGGGAGGGATTACAGAACTATTTCAAAGAAATCTCCCATAATCTCCAAATAGAGGGATTACCTGACCACTGACAATGGGGTTGGTGATCAACTTCATTTAAATTACAGTCAATTTAGGAAGTACACTAAAATTACAACTCTAATTCCAATTCCCCTGAATCTTTAAAAAAGCACCAGTACCAAAGCAAACAGAGGCAACCTGCCTTAGTGACTATTTTCCAAAAAAACTTAAATCTGAATCCATGAAATGCTGGTCATGGCTCACATCAACAATATCGTAGATTCTCAACAACACTAAACAAATCTGCAGTTATTCAGCCATGTGCAGATGGTCAAGTCTCTTGCAGAATGCAATAGTCCTAAAGATACAGCTCTGGAAAAATTCAAGAGACCCCTGCACCTTTTTCAGAAGCGTTCAATTTGCAGTGGTCTCTTAATTTTAACCCTTCTGTTCCTCACTCAAAACCTTCCTTTTTGACTTTTTTGGAAAGGAAAGAAAAAGGTGCAGTGGTCTCTTAATTTTTTCTGGAGCTGTATATTCAACGCTAGTCTCAAAGAAGCTCAAAAAAGTGTAAGTAGATCTTATATTTTTCTAACTCTCTTCTCTAACTTGTAATATTTCATTATTAAATAAACAAATAATATTGCAATTTCTTTCTTCCAAACATGGGTAATATCACAGATGTCACAGATGTAAAATAAACACTCATATCATAGTCGTATTCGGACAATTCTGAATACTCGGCATAGCCCTGCTCTTGACCAACTCCAAATCGCATAACATCTCAACATATCCACAGATGACAAAGTCTCAACCCTTGCCATCCATATGGCCCTCTCCCACCTGACAACAGGAATACCTAAGTGAGAATGCTGTTCACTGACTACAGCTCAGAATTCAACATAGGAAGACTCATCAAGCTTTTCACTAAGATCAGGATGTCCAGGCAACAACACATCCATCCAACTCACCCTCAACACAGGAACCCACTGGAGCCTGACCAGGTAAGAATTAACTAGAGCCTGACCAGGTAAGGAGTTACTAGAGCCCAACCAGGTAAGTAGTCACTAGAGCCTGTCCAGGCAAGGCAACCTAAACTAATCAACATTCATTTAGAGTTCATGTTCATATTTAGATATTATCAGTTCCAGCTTAAGCATTTACTGTCTAGATGAAGGGAGATGAGTAGAGTTTTGGGTGATGTACAGTGAAGCTGTATAATTAATAGTTAACAGTTTGGAATTGGCTTGATGTGGTGATTATAGTGTTGCTAGTCTGTGTGGAGCAAATCTACAGTTACTGAGGATGAACTGCTCAGGTGGTGGGATTTCTTTAGTCATGTCTGACCTGTACTGCACGCCTGCCCTCCACTTGCTGGTGGATAATATAGGAACGGTGGGTGGCTGGGGGGGGCAATGATGCCTGGACTCTTTCAGGCCCAGGAGTCACGTACGACCTCAGTGGAGGGCAGGTTGCAGCCGATGACCCATTCTGCAGACCATTTAATGTGTTGCTGTTTACCTCTGCAGCAGGGAGACAGAGAACCAAATCAGACTGTGATGGAGGAGGAGAGGATGGACTCTGATTGATATCTGGAGCTGGGTCAGGATAGGCTGGGAGATAGCATTGGTTGCAAGTGGTATATCTGCTTCTGCTGCTGGTGCACCTTCTTGGCGAACACTGCATATTGTTTCTCCTAACTGAGATTTGGGAGAGGATTGACATTTGCTCTGGGACATGCCATCGTTTTATTTTCTCTCGCAAATCTCTGTTTTGGATGAGTCTGACGACTTGTGAAATGCAGTTTTCAGAAGATAATTGTATATGTACACTACCGTTCAAAAGTTTGGGGTCACTTAGAAATGTCCTTGTTTTTGAAAGTAAAGCCCATTTTTTGTCCATTAAAATGACATTAAATTGATCAGAAATCCTTTGTAGACATTGTTAATGTTGCTGACTGAAACAGTACATTTTTAATGGAATATCTACATATGCGTACAGAGGCCAATTATCAGCAACCATCAGTCCTGTGTTCCAATAGCACGTTGTCTTTGCTAATCCAAGTTTATCATTTTAAAAGGCTAATTGATCATTAGAAAACCCTTTTGCATTTACGTTAGAACAGCGGAAAACTGTTGTGATGATTAAAGAAGCAATAAAACTGTCCTTCTTTATTCTAGTTGAGTATCTGGAGCATCAGCAATTGTGGGTTCGGTTACAGTCTCAAAATGGCCAGAAACAAAAAACTTTCTCCTGAATCTAATCAGTCTATTCTTGTTTTGAGAAATGAAGGCTATTCCATGGGAGAAACTGCCAAGAAACAAAAGATCTCATACAATGCTTTGCACTACTCCCTTCACAGAACAGCGCAAACTGGCTCTAACCAGAATAGAAAGAGTGGGAGGCCCTGGTGCTCAACTTAGCAAGAGGACAAATGCATTGGAGTGTGTAGTTTGAGAAACAGACGACTCACGGGTCCTGAACTGGCAGCTTCATTAAATAGTACCCGCAAAACACCAGTCTCATTGTCAACATTGAAGAGGTGACTCTGGGATGCTGGCCTTCTAGGCTGAGATGCAAAGAAAAAGCCATATCTCAAACTGGCCAATAAAAGAAAAGATTAAGATGGGCAAAAGGACACAGACGCTGGACAGAGGAAGATTGGAAAAAAGGTTTATGGACAAATCTAGACAAATCTAAGTTTGAGGTGTTCGGATCAAAAAAAATATTCATTAGACACAGGCCACATAAAATGATGCTGGAGGAGTGCTTGACACACTCTGTCAAGCATGGTGGAAGCAATGTGATGGTCTGGGGACAGTGGCGGCCCGGACTTTGCAAACGCCTCCACGCAAGATCGGAGCTCGAGGCCCCTTCCTCACACCCCTCAAAATGTATCTCCATCTATTACATTATACCACTGCCTCCCACGTCAATAGACTGATGGCTGTCTACCTTTGACTATACATATTCAGTAATGGAAAAGAGAGAAATGAAAAAGAGAGAGATAAAAGTTTTTTGAATTAAGTCATTTTGAATTAAATATCTTTCAGTTTTTGACACATTTATATCATTTGAATCATGATTTAATCTAGTTATTTTTAAAATGACAAAAACATTGAGCTATTTTAGTCAACAAAATGCCCTTATGTTTTAGTCACATTTTAGTCCAATCACAATTATTGCCCTGTTTACCTATAGTAGCCTAAACATATCACCATATCAAATAAGGCTAATGGGACATATCATAATGTTTCACTTACAACATTGATATTGCCTACAATTAGGCCTATTTATTAAAATTGTAAGCGCAGCGTTGTGCACAGTACGGAAGAGTGAAATTTCTGAAATGTAATTAGCCAGTGGAAAATGTGTATTGCAAACCCATTATTGTTCAAGCAGTTTAATTGACATGAATGGAAATGCCAGGTTAACATGTAAGAACAGAACATTCAAAATGTTTTGATAGTTAACAAATTATACCCACGTCTCCAGGCACCACACCACGGTCTTTGCCTGTGCGTATATATTGGGATGATGCGCTTTCAGACGTCTTTTAATGACATCTGAAGGCGCATCATGAAAAAAACCACTGAGAACCTCTTCTTTCCAAAGTCCTCCTATCCATCTATTGTAGTTATATTTAACTATTATCACATAGATAATTTCGTCTAGTCTCTTTTTTTGTCAACCAAAATTAAAAGTATTTATCGTTTCATTTTTCTGTTTCAATTTAGTCAGTTATCATCTTGTCAAGTGCCACAGACCGTCATTATTTTTGTTGACAAAATAATCACTGATGATGGTGAAGACGTGCTGCTGCTAACTACCGGCAGTGGCAGTGTTTTGTCTGCTGAGGTGCTGATGATAGCTTCCTCTCTGGCTTGTCTTAATAATGACATAATCTTTGGGTTTTTTTGTGGGAGCTTGTCGAGACAACACCATTGCTGGGCTTTTGAGCAGCACTTGCATATTTTCTTTACTAATGTCTACTGTCATCTCTGAAAACGTAATGATTAGCAATTTTGAAGGCAGCGTAATGGACTAATGCACGTAAGATACGCAAAGGCGATTGTTGCCAGATTCAGGGATTTTGAGACTATATAGTCCCCTTTCAACTGGAAGGGAGAGGAAGATCTGTTACAATGTATGTAGCCTACTTCACGGGCTTCCTTTACCTGGCAATCAAAACTCAGTGGCACTCAACGAGCAAAGTTTTTTGCTTTTTTTTATATAGGCCAAGCTTAATTTTTGCTATGCGTGGCAACTTGCCGGGGTTTCCCAGCTGCCAGTGTCTGGAGGTGCTTTGTTGGCGCGTCAGTGTCGGTAAAGTGGGAGATTTGTACTGCGTATAAGGGATCTTGAAGAAGGAAGGCTATCATGGCATTTTGCAACGCCATGCCATACTCTGTGGATGGTGCTTGATTGGAGTCAATTTCCTCCTACAACAGGACAATGACCCAAAGCACAGCTCCAAACTATGCAATAACTATTTAGGGAAGAAGCAGTCAACTGGTATTCTGTCTATAATGGAGTGGCCAGCACAGTCACTGGATCCAACCCTGTTGAGCTGTTGTAGGAGCAGCAAGACCTTATGATACGTAAGAAGTACCCATCAAGCCAATCCAACTTGTGGGAGGTGCTTCAATAAATATGTGGTGAAATCTCTTCAGATTACTTCAAAAAATTAACAAATAGAATACTAAAGGTCTGAAAGGCCATAATTGCTGCAAATGGAGGATTCCTTGACAAACGCAAAGAACACCATCATTATTGTAATTAAAAATCATTATTCCCAACATTGCCAAGGACTATATTTCCTGTTAAACTTTCTATATTTCCTATTCAAAATTATTTCATGTATGTTTTCATGGAAAACAAGGACATGTCTAAGTGACCCTAAAATGTTGAATGGTAGCATATATACTTTTTCACACTGAAGCTGATTTAACCCTGATCTGGATGGATTCCCCATCCACCATCCTAATCACACACACACTAAGACATACAGACACAGGCACACACTCTCATGCCCTCTGCAATATTGCGGTGGCAGGAGTTTAAGGCCACATAAAGGGAACTAGACAAAGGTGACGCCTCCTCCTTTCAAATGGCAAGAGGCTTGACATGAAACGAGTGGGTGAGTGCCGGGCGAACAAAAGGCTGGGGACGTGTGAGAAAGGGCAGAGGCAGGCAGAGGGCTGCGTTGGCCAGGGTGCAGATCCTTTAATTAAAATGATTATATTGAGGTGCACAGCACCGAGAGAAGCTGTCCACAGGGCCGAGATTGAGTACAGTAATGAAATTCATCAGAGAGAGGGGAGTTTGTGTGTGTGATCTTTGAGAGAAAGACAGAGAGTTGAAAGGGAAGAAAGTGAGGGGAAAGGTATGGAAGAAAAGGTCGGGTCAGAAATAAAAAAGAAAGAATGAAGAATTTAGGAGACTGGCAGGGTGTGATGAAGGGATAGGAGAGGGAGAAGAGAATAGTCAGGTAAACAATGTGTGAAAAGGGAGGTCCTGTGGTAGAAGGCAGAAGTGCCAATTGAGGGAAACAATTGACACAGAGATCACATCTCATACAATATGTCAATCAAATTTTGTGTATATCCTATCTTTCCAGCAGAAATAAGATATTATTGTATGTTTTGTACCTTTCAAGTTTTAAAGTTGTATTGGTTACATTCATATTATAATTTATATTATACAATAAAAAAATACGAATGCAATCTAATAAACAATCCAAAAGAGAATTTGCACATATATATATACATATATCAGTATTACAGTATAAATAAAAAATGACCGACATCTCTTTGAAACTCGCAAGACTGGGGTCTGAGTGGGTCCCCAATCATTCCTACCTAGCAAAACTTTATTTAATTTAATGCTACACACGCATACTACTGCTCTTAGTGGCCTTACTAAACATACCATAGTGGGGTAATGGAAGGAATTTGCGTATCACCTATCCAAAGACAGAAGAAGAATTTAACATGCTTTTATTAAGTGAAAATAACATCAATAAATTTAAAGTGAAACGAAAGTGACCAGTGTTAAGTTCACAATGAACACAGGAAAGCAGTGTGGAATGAACAAGTGTATACATATGGGGGAATATTTATATGTATGGGGCTCTTGTGCAAGAAAGGTGATTAAAAGTGAGAGAGTGGCGAGAGTGTGTGTGCGGAGTGACCGTTTTTAGGGAGAAGGGGTTCTTGAACTGAAAACCTTTGGGGCCATCAGTAATGAGAGCCTGTGGAGCAGGCTCAGATCCTCTCCACGTCACCTGGTAGGAGTGGCTTGCCTCAGTAGGATACAATCTAAGAGAGTTCAGAGCCTGAGACACCTAGCACTGAGTTGGTGGGGAGGAGGATCTGATGATTCACAGTGTCGAAATATGACAACAGAGAGAGAGTCAGCTTAAACTGGACGAAGGCTCTGTGACACAGAAGAGAGCAGTCTTGGTTGAGTGACCCGTCTTGAAGCCTGACTGGTTAGGGTTGAGGAGATTGGTTTGAGATAGCACACTATTTAGAAAGGAAAGACAGAAGGGATACCATTCTGTAGTTTTTTATCTCAGAGGGGGACATCTTGAAGTCAGAAGGACAGCCAGCGGTCAGGAAAGAGTTGAAGTGAGGAATTGGAGAAGGTCTCAAGAGATGGCCTGGAGAAGGGACTAAGGGATGAAGGCAAGGATGTTGGATTACCGGACATAACTAGTTGCAAGACTTCATCTGGCAAGAACCGGAAATACGAGGTTAAATCATGGACAAGTTCAGTGTGCAGGGACCCAGTGGACTCAATAGGCTTAGTAAATGAGGTCCGGAAGTCATCAACCTTTTCGCAGTAGTTGACAAAGTTATTCTCAGAGGGAAGATAGTAGGGGAGAAGGTGGTGGAGGATTAAGGATAGAGGTGAAAGAGACAAAGAGTTTCTTGGGGTTTGATGTCGAAGCTGAAAATTTGGAGTGATAGAAAATGGGTGTAGCAGTGGAAAGCCATGGTAGTGAGGAGGGAGTAAAAGAATGATAGGTTATGGACGTTTTGTTGACAAAGTAATGATAATAGACCTTGGGGTGGTTTCAATGAGATTAGTTGACAAACGGCACCTGATGAAGATAAGGTATATTGCATTGGCTGCCGTGTGAGTGTGATGGGACCGGGAAAGGGTGAGGTTAATAGGAAAAAAGTGGAAAGAAAGAAGTGCAAACAAATTAAGCAAAGGCAGAAATCAGGAGGTTGAAGTCAGCCAGTAATATGAGTGGTCAGCCATCCTCGGGAAAAAAATCAAGGTGTCAAACTCACTAAGGAAGTCTCCAAGGGCATCTGGCGGACAACAATGTCAAGCTTGAATGGGCAAGTGACATTGACAGCAGAGAATTAGAGAAATATATTTATTCAACCTTCCACTAAGAAAAACAGTAAACTGATACTAGCAGATTGTGTCTGAAGAATGAAGTGCTCATCAGATGTGGATACCAACATGTTTCCCTGAAACTCTTCTGGGCCTGTTGTGATGGAATTTGTACATTTACATTTATGTCATTTATCAACACTCGTAACCAAAATGACTTACTGTTGTGGTGAGTGCAAACATTTTTATACTGGCACACCATGGGATTCATTCCCAACAAACCTGCAAGCGGGATTTTCTAACAAATAAGCTACACAGGCAGATCTTCTCAACATCAAGGCCAGAGGAACCTTGGAATGAAACAAGCATATAATTAGTGTTGTATAGAAACTCTATGGTTATGGATGAATGCTCGCAAAATGCTGCCAAAAGGCAACACATCTAAAACTTTTCTGTGGACAAAAGTTACATTTGCTAGCTGCTTTGACAGTTTTCACACTTGTCTCTGAAGGAACTGGATTTTGACCCATTTTAGATTAATTCCAAATAGTCAATGAATCAATGTAATACATTAATTTAATATTAATTTATTACAGTCAGAGTATCAAAAGATAAAAGTTTTGATCTTTTTGAAGGAATTATTACATTGTATATAAATGTATATGAATAAGTATATATTTTTGCACATATTATTTTGTATAATTTACTCCTTTTTATTGGTTTAATCTTTTCAATCATTTTAATGATCTTTTTATGACCTTTTTCAGTTTGAGAAGGTTTAATATAAAAGAGAAAAAAATATCCTATGAGAACTTCTTAGGTAAAATGCAGGAAGCTCAGTCAGAGCTAGGCTTTCAGTAACTGGACAGAAGGCCCTTGCAATTCAACTGTATTAGACATGCATTTCCAAATGACAATAGAAGCACAACTGACTCAAATTACCAATCACAATTTGACTCGCAATGGATGGGAACAGTTTCTATTCTTTTCAAGTAATCTCTACAAGGATCTGGGACGTGTAACTTACAGAGAGCAAATAGCAATCAGTTTCCTTGTTTGAGCAGTTTTTGAGCTGACTGACATTGGCCGTGGCTACAATAGATTTGACTACAATTATGTTGTCTAATTGTTTAACATCTACCTTTTCAACAAGATATTGTTTTGAAATGATCATCATCTGGTAAGTGCTACCACTTTTTTTCTTTTTGGAGTTTGCTTGCTTTTAGCTGTGTTGCATTTATACTTTGTGTTGAATGTGATAAAATATTTTTGCAATGGGAAGTAACGGTTGTACATTTTGATTTAGAAATTGTGTTTTTGTTTTTATGATTGGGGCTTACTGGCTTCTTACATTCAGTAAATGTAATGGAATGCTTTTTTATTGTGCTATTTATTTAGTCATTTTTTTTTTCGGCCTGTTAAATGTGTTTTATAAAATGTGCATAGCCTTCAAGGAGTGGATAATGGCTACTGACACTTCTAAACTCTTGTGGTCACATAATTTGTGTCCATGACGGTTATTTTAGTACAGGTGTACTGTAGCTTGGTCAGTGCGCCTTATGAGTGTTGCAAGTTGTCACATTATTGTGAGCTGGTAGGATATTGTTGTCTTGCTGCCCAAAGTGAAAAGGTCTGTACTCCTTCTCATCACTTATTAAGCACTCCTTTCTGGACACGCAACGTTAATTTCCATGCTTTGCTAAAAAAAAATCTTTCCCTGCTCACACTATACATTAAAAAAACAATTCATCAAACAACACATCTACTTTTTTATAATTTAAGCTTTTTAAGTTTCAACAGCAAGCCGTAGGCTAAGGCACTGATTAGACAAACTGTTTAAACACTCTGTGCTTCAGCCAAATCGCAATCCACCAGCTCCACTGTGCTCATACTCTGGCTCAGGCTGGCTTGATTAATTTAGGATGTCATCAAAAAGCATTGATTCTCTTGCATTAAAGATTATATGCTGGGTGCATAAAGTAAATGTGAACAGTGATGCTGTGAGTCTGTAATTTTTCGTCATTATTCAGTTCGGTGCAATGTTTTAAAGGATATTTTCCAGAGTTTTGGTCCAATAGCCATGGTTTGCTACTGTTACATAGATGGGTGGGGTAAAGTTCAAGGGATTGTGAATGGTGCTTAATGGGCATCATCAAAACAGAAGCTTCTAGTATGTTTGAAACTGATCAACACGTTTAATTGTCATTTTTTCAAAATTGGGGTTACATTTTTTAACTTTCAGAGCAACAATACAGTGAGGGAAAAAAGTATTTGATCCCCTGCTGATTTTGTATGTTTGCCCACTGACAAAGAAATGATCAGTCTATAATTTTAATGGCAGGTTTGTTTGAACAGTGAGAGACAGAATAACAACAAAAAAATCCAGAAAAACGAATGTCATAAATGTTATAAATTGATTTGCATTTTAATGAGCGAAATAAGTATTCAACCCCACTGCAAAACATGACTTAGTACTTGGTGGCAAAACCCTTGTTGGCAATCACAGAGGTCAGACATTTCTTATAGGTGGCCCCCAGGTTTGCACACATCTCAGGAGGGATTTTGCCCCACTCCTCTTTGCAGATCTTCTCCAAGTCATTAAGGTTTTGAGGCTGACGTTTGGCAACTCGAACCCTCAACTCCCTCCACAGATTTTCTATGGGATTAGGGTCTGGAGACTGGCTAGGCCACTCCAGGACCTTAATGTGCTTCTTCTTGAGCCACACCTTTGTTGCCGTGGCCATGTGTTTTGGGTCATTGTCATGCTGGAATACCCATCCACGACCCATTTTCAATGCCCTGGCTGAGGGAAGGAGGTTCTCACCCAAGATTTGACGGTACATGGCCCCGTCCATTGTCCCTTTGATGCGGTGAAGTTTTCCTGTCCCCTTGGCAGAAAAACACCCCCAAAGCATAATGTTTCCACCTCCATGTTTGATGGTGGGGATGGTGTTCTTGGGGTCATAGGCAGCATTCCTCCTCCTCCAAACACAGCGAGTTGAGTTGATGCCAAAGAGCTCGATTTTGGTGTCATATGACCAAAACACTTTCACCCAGTTCTCCTCTGAATCATTCAGATGTTAATTGGCAAACTACAGATGGGCCTGTACATGTGCTTTCTTGAGCAGGGGGACCTTGCGGGCGCTGCAGGATTTCAGTCCTTCATGGCGTAGTGTGTTACCAATTGTTTTCTTGGTGACTATGGTCCCAGCTGCCTTGAGATCATTGACAAGATCCTCCCGTGTAGTTCTGGGCTGATTCCTCACTGTTCTCATGATCATTGCAACTCCACAAGGTGAGATCTTGCATGGAGCCCCAGACCGAGGTAGTTTGACTGTTCCTTTGTATTTCTTCCATTTGCGAATAATCGCACCAACTGTTGTCACCTTCTCACCAAGCTGCTTGGCGATGGGTCTTGTAGCCCATTCCAGCCTTTTGTAGGTCTACAATCTTGTCCCTGACATCCTTGGACAGCTCTTTGATCTTGGCCATGGTGGAAAGTTTGGAATCTGATTGATTGATTGCTTCTGTGGACAGGTGCCTTTTATACAGGTAACAAGCTGAGATTAGGAGCACTCCTTTTAAGAGTGTGCTCCTAATCTCAGCTCGTTACCTGTATAAAAAACACCTGGGAGCCAGAAATCTTTCTGATTGAGAGGGGATCAAATACTTATTTCACTCATTAAAATGCAAATCAATTTATAACATTTTTGACATGAGTTTTTCTGGATATTTTTGTTGTTATTCTGTCTCTCACTGTTCAAATAAAGTTACCATTAAAATTATAGACAGATCATATCTTTGTCAGTAGGCAAAACAAACAAAATCAGCAGGGGATCAAATACTTTTTCCCTTACTGTACATACTTTCCCATTGTTCCTTCAATTGTATTATGTACAATTTTAAGTTCTACGGTGATACTTTTATGTAGAATAAAAAATACAATTTTAATTTATTTTTAGTAAAAAATAACAGGAGCTTCTGGGTCACATTTGTGATAAGAGATTTTCAATTTTCCATTTCACCAGCGGTCTACATCTACATGATGTATTGAAGTGATTCCATACACTCACTTCCTTGAAAAGGGTTGGCATTTCATGTCAAGTCAGGTAATATTTCACAAGCTACAAAATGGGCCGACATTGGCAGAGGAAGGACAGTGCAATGTTATCGACCTTTCATTTTATTTTGCAGGAAACTGCAGGAAAACGCTGGGCTCTCAAAATGGTTGTTATGCTGCTGCTCAGGATGAGACACACACACACACACACACACACACACACACACAAAGCTGAGGCTTTGCTTGACATTATTAGTTTTGCATTTGGGAACTCGACCCAGAGAAATGGTATGGATTTTCACCATGCCTCCCTATAATTGGATGAGTTAAATTTCTCAATTCATTACATGTGCCTGTGACCTCTGGACCCCTGCAGCTCCTGGGTTTTATTAGCAGTCTGTTCCCTTGATAATAGGAAGGCTACAATAAATTGTAATGTAACAACATGTGGGTTTTTGGGGAAATCTTAAATCCCTCCAGTGGAATCAAGACAATCCAGATTTCTGGTCTGAATATTTTCTTTAATTACCTTGAAGTATTTACAAACTGTGGAAAGTGTCATCACAGTGTTTCCCCTGTAGCATATACAAAGAAGCAGATGCCTACCTGGTTGAATGATATCATGATTATATTATTGGCCATCTGTTATTTATATAATATTTTTTTTAAAATGCATGTTGTTTCAACTATTTGTTAATTTCATTTAACCAAACTTTTTTTTAAACAAAATACATGTTTGAAAAAAGAGAAGTACATTTCTACATGTGTACACTAATTGGCAGCTTGTTGTGCTGTGTGGCATGATGCCAAATTATTAATGGATAATAAAACTGAGAAAAACTGACATTCTGTGATCAGACTGATTTCCACATCCCTTTAAATGACAACATTTCAGCCTCCAGTTACAGCAGGATATAAGCAGTTTGCTCATCAATGCCTGGTCATCCAGGGCAATAGACAAAAATGTTGGCAAGATTCCTGAAAGTAATTATTAAGACTTGACCTTAATTTGTGTGATTTTGAGTAACTACTTAAAACAAATTTTAAATGATATATTTACAAAATTATTTTTTTTGTAATGTTATATCATTTTTTTAAAGTTTAAAAAGTGTTATAGAAATGTGTTGAACTAATATGTCAGTGCCTTTTACAGATGTATAGGGGAGTAAAGAATTATTGGTTTAGTACTGGGCTAATAAGGTACCAAACCTGTATTTTGCCAAGTAGGAAGAATGCGAGATATGTTCTTGGTGTCGTAATTAAGAGAGGGACAAGACACGGGTGGACAATTGAAGTCAAGAGGTATTTGTAAAATGCAAGTGGGTGACCTGCATTTGGGTGAACCTTGGGCAAAGAGAGAAACTGATAAGAGGAATAAATCTAAATGATTTAGACCAGATTAACATGTATTGATGAAATGTCAGTTATTTTGTGAGATGTTGTAACACTTTCTTGCCTATACAAATAGGAGGTTTTCTGAACTAATCTTCAGACAGACTCTCACTGATCTTGTGTTAGTGTCTTTCTGTCTCTATTTGCAAATATTATATAATAAACTGAAATTGTGTTTAAGAGCATTTGATCTCTGTCTTACCTTCCTAAGTAGGAGTTCTATTCGATGGAATTGCCATCACAGTTTGGGGGCTCGTCCAGGATACTAAACCTGATGTCTTGTGCTCATATCCTAGCGGGTCAACCGTGCACGGTCAGGGACTGGGTCTCTCGAGCCTAAATCCTCCCCCGATCATAGGCTAGCCACGAAAGGGGTGAGAGAAAGGGCGCACGGCTGGAGTGAGCTTCGGGATTGATCAGTACAGGTACCCGCACTTAAAATTTTGAACTCAGGAGGTAAGGACACAATACAGATAAATAAGCTTAAAACTTTTAACAGTACAGTGGTGGGACTACTGTTACATTATCTCACGTAAAGGACTGGGAGTTTATTAATGCATGCGGGTCACATTAATTGAGATAAAATAGATCTGACGTGCGGGGCATGTCTATTATAAGCCTAATAGATCTGACGTGCGGGGCACGATAATTAAAACAGATCGGACGTGCGGGGCACGTTAGTTAAAAAAATAGGTCTGCGGTTTCGCCACACACGATTTACAGAGTTACTCAAGGAAATGGGTAAGTATATCTTTGATGGTCTCCCGTGCCTTCGGTGGACCTGCAAAGATAATGTAACATAACTGTGGTGTTTGGACATGTGAGCAATGGTATCTTTGGGTGTTGTTAGGTTTTTAGGGTGATGGCAGCTTCGATGTGAGGCTGCTGCATGGCCTTTCAGACCGATTGGAGGAATATGGACGAGCCCCCAAATTGTGATGGCAATTCCATTGAATAGAACTCCTACTAAGGAAGGTAAGACAGAGACCCAAGGCTTACCCAAATGCAGGTCACCCACCTGCATTTTACAAATACCTCTTGACTTCAATTGTCCACCTGTATCTTGTCCCTCCCTTAATTACGACACCAAGAACATATCTCACATTCTTCCTACTTGCCAATATACAGGTTTGGTACCTTTCTTATTAGCCCAATACTAAACCAATAATTCTTTACTCCCCTATATGTCTGTAAAAGGCACACATCAGTTCAACAAATTTCTATAACAAAAGGTAAAGATTAAAAAAAGTTTAAAAATGTATAGATTCAACTAGATTTTGCAGCTATTTTTATTTCGCCAGACTTACTTTTTAAACTTCTAAAATATATACATATCGTGTATAATTTTGTTACATGTTTTTTTAAATTAATTATAGACCGACGACTGTTCAGTTGGTTAAAGGGGTGGGCTGTAAAGTCTAAACAAGGGGTGTCAAACTCAGAGTTTAGACAAGGTAACGAGGAGGGAGTGAAAGGAGTATACTGCAGGTCTCTGGGAAGTTTTGTTTTTCTGAATATCTGCTCAGCTACCCACAGCCCTGGGCCCGGTTTCCCGATAATGTGGCACTTACGACGGTTTTACGATGCATGTAGCCTTAAGATGGACTTTGTTTACGACAAATTTACGCCTGTTTTCCAAACCATCACATATGTTGCTCTTTATAAAGTGCATCGTAAGTGCTACGTTACGGCTGTTTGGAATGGAATTTGGCCATGAATACATTTTTAAATATAGCCTATTGCATTTCGATAGAGCTTAATTACTTATCAGAAGCATATAATATCACTGGCGATGTATTCTACTACTACTTAGGCATCAACAGGAAAATGTAAAACTCAAAGAAGTGGTGAAATTTAGTGTGGACGAAATTTTATTTCAAACCAATTATCTCCGGAAATCAATCACATGACATCAAAGAGCCTAACAGTTCCTCCGGTAGCTATATAGAATACATGTTACAGCAATCAACACATGATTGATATAAAGCATATTTGGAAAAATCCATTCTAATTGTTTGAAAAAAAATGGAACGCAAGAGAAAACAAGCATTCTGAGCTGAAGAAATCAATGTTCTTCTTGACGAGGTAGAGGATCCAGCACCTATCCATCAAATACAGTAGCCTACAATGGGGGGTATCAGACTCGTGAATGTGAATTTTGAATACTTTTTCTTAATTATTTCTTGTTTTACGTATGTTTTTCTTTATCCTCAGTTGACAGTTGCATTCAATTACATTCATATCCACTCACGCACCTATTATATAATTTGTCTAAATAAATTGGTATAGATTAAAACTCTTTCGATAATTTTTCTATTGCCTTAATATTAACTGTTTGCGATCACTCCTCGCATGTTGAGGGAGGCGCTATTTCACAAAAACAGTTAAATGCTGTTACGATGGACTAATGGGTGGTATGGAGCACTCGTTAATTAATGAGCGATATTATGTGCCACTTAAGTAATGATGCTTTTAGGAAACACACTGAAAAAATAATGAGGCGCTCACGTGCATCTTACGATCATCTTTGGGAAACCGGTCCCTGTTCTGTTAGTTTGAAGTTACCTAGCTATGGAGCAGAGGGAAAGGGCCAAGCTGGCTGGGAGAAAATGGGGCGGACAAAGTCCTAGGGAGTGGAGACAGAGAAGAATAGGTTCAAAGATGCAGAATTATAAGACTGACTGGAGAAGGCACATGATCTGGGTAGAGTAGTTAGGGTTGAAAGAAAAACAGAGAATGAGATAAAATAGTAGTCAGAAACCTGGAGGGGGTTACAGAAGAGTTGACAAACAGGAGCTAGTAAAGATGAGGTCAAGCACATTGCCTGCCTTTTGAGTGGAAGGCTTCTGTCTACAGGCTGATGTGTTTTTCTGGCTACAGTTAAGACCAATACAATTCTGTATTTTGTAATGCTTCATCTGCCAGGATGAAAGGTATTGGGATTCTGACACAGAAGGGTTGTGACTTGGGATATTGGAATGAATGAGAGTTTGGAGGTTTAATCACACTTTTCTTCGAGTAATAACGCAGAGATTTTCCAACTAAAGTTTTTCTTCAGGAAAAAGTACAAATTAGTGGTACTGAGAGAAATTCACTGAATTTCTGAAGGAGTATAATTTCCCCTCTCTCAACCAAGACAATAATGATTTTCTAAATACCTAAGACTCTCTGGCTGAAATATGAGAAACAATACAAACCTTAAATCGGCAGGCATCCCGCCTGGATACTTTTTCCCGGTGAGAAAATGTTGTGACCTTTTTTCACTGACAAATTTTCAAGAAGCTATTTCTGCAAAAGAAAGACATTTTGATGAAAAACATTTTTGTACTTTCTGTAATGATTTATTTGGATAGTCAATCTGATTTACATACTATCTACAATTTATCAATAACATTTAATCTATTTCTCTACTAACCCTAACCTTAAACCTTGTCCTATCCCTAACCTTACCCATTCCCTAACTCATTCCCTAAAACCTATTCTAAACCAAACCTTAGCAAGCGTCATCATATCTTGATAGCGGTTTAATAGTATTAACATCTGTAGAGCAGCTACAAAATAATGTATAACTTCAATTTAAAATGCCTCTCCTGTGAAGTGATGACATAGCATTAAGAAATTGGTCACATAGTGTCTTCAGTAATTAGGAGGGACATGTCTTTCTATAAAGCCCTTTTTACATCAGCTTTCACAAAGTGCTTTTACATGTGCCCAACCTGAAACCCCAAAGAGCAAGCAACTGTAAGAATTGATTGGTTAGGAAAATCTCCCTAGTAGGGTCAATACTTGGGAAGAAACTTAAAGAGGAACCAGATTCACTGGGTGGCCAGTCCTCTTTGGTCAGTGCCGAGTGAAGATTATAAGAGTATGTGACCTTTTTGGGCCACATCCATATTTTTGCATGTTCAGATAACCAGCAGGTCAATAAATGCAGCTGGGTTGTGTCCAGTGTCTTTAAACATGATCTAGATCAGCTACACAACGAGACTGACCAGAACGAGGACGACTAGGTGGGCTGTGGGCAGTGACAGAATGATTCATCGGGTAGCAACTTCTGCAACACAACGAGGAGGACTTTGGACAGGGACAGCTAGGATTCATCAGGCCAGTTAGTCTTGAGACGTGATCCAAGGGCTCATGTCCTTGTAAGGTTAAACAGGATACCAGGAAAGTTACAGAGAGCATTCCTTGGATTCCTAAGGATATTTCAGCATATGTTTCAAACTGTCCCTTGTCCCCCGTCACATAAAGTAATACCACGTAAACAATTTGGACTATGACAGGACAGACTGACCCTAGTCCTGCGGCACAATACCGTAGCAGCGTAAAAATGTGATTGGCTTTGGTTTGAGTAATTCTTCAGGAAAGCTTCTGCTAAATTACTTAAATGTAAATGTTTGGTGGGGTTAATAGGTCACTGATTTCAGGCAGTTATTGCAAGGAAAGGATATGCAATCATAAATTTGGACATTGTGTTGATCTTTCTCTAAACGTTTGCCGCCCTATTTTATGAAATTAGTGTTTAAAATGAGTTTAACATAAAAACACAAAAAATCTGCAATGTCTTTATTTTACAAAAACATAAACATTGTTAAAATATACTTATATACACTATATATTACACACAATGCCCCTGACCACCCTCACACACACACCCTCACACACACACTCATACATACATATAATATATTGACGTCACCACATACTCTGTATAAACTCCTACCAAAAAAACCCCCACAATCCCCTCTCTCTCGCCCTCAGTGTTTTCTTCTATCCCTGTCCTATATATGGTGTTTCAGCAAGACGTCTGCATCGCAGAATATCAATGGAGTAATGAGGCGAGGGCACTTTGTGATGTGCTGCAACATTGACTCTTTGGGAAAACATGGGGAGCGAAACAACACGGCTAAGAGATAACCCATAACACCCTGGCTGCATCCCAAATCCCACCCTATTATCTGACAGTGCACTACTTCTGACTAAGGCCCAGTGCAGTATATTGGGGAAAGAGTGTAATTTGGGATGCAGCCTTGGCCTGTGTGCTGCCGTGCTCAGTCGGTCCCCAGCCTGGAGGATAGCTTTCCATAATGACAGTATACCAAACAGCTCAACATCTCCAGAACAAGTCAATGGGGATTTAGCTATGGAGCTATTTGGAAGTATTCTATGGTCATGCTAGTTCTAAGCCCTAGAGCAGCAGATATTGAGGGCATGATTAGTTAAAACACTAGAAAGGCCCAAATGGGTCATTTTCACTCAAACTTAATTTCACAGTTTTTCTTTGTCGTTTTCTAAGTAATTCCCCCTTACATCCTTGAATTTATTATCTATTCAACAAACATGCTAGAATTTTCATTTCACAAAGAGTTTCTGTTACACGCAGTTTTGAATTTGTCATTTTACATCATTTTGTATGCTAATGTTTCCCAGGAATTTTATAACGGTTTATTTTTCTAAACTAATAAAGACCATAAGACCAGTATCATTTAGATTTTTTAGGATATTTTGCTAACCCTCACAAGGAAGAAGTCTATTTATGCTTAAATACTCATGTTAGGTCCACAGGTCATGTTTAGGGATTTAGGATTAGGAAAAATATGATTTTGAATGGGATAATGTTTTTGGTACTTACAGTACAATAAAATGATGTGTGTGTGTGTTAAATGTCTGTGCAGACTGCAGAGAAAGGCTGTGAGTTTTTGATGTGCACTGACGGTGGAAGTGCTGATTCAGATGCTGACCTTGGTGGATTGTATAGGATAGCTCCATGAGGACACTTCACCAATATCATCCACAATGCCTGAGATGAAGAGTATAGCCCTTGCTCCCGCTCTCATTGGAAGTCAAGGTACACTATCAACTGCACATACATGATGCATCAAGTATTTCACATATACTCAAAATGTCTGCAGGGTGTGTGCTGTTTGTGAAAGATTGGACCGAATAAAGTGCATTTATGATGTCTTGAGATTTAGATGCGACCCAAGATACCTGTGGGTCAATGAACTTGACGAAACTCTATGCTTGATCACCTCTCATTCAATGGCAATAGCAACACACTCCATTCTCCCTCTACCAACACCATCCTGCTGACCACATTCACCCTCTACCAACACCACCCTGCTGGCACCATTCACCCTC
>JACXGI010000052.1:156792-224641 GCA_016801175.1 Esox masquinongy | reverse complement strand
ATCATTTAAAGTGACTCTGATTAATCACAAATAAAGTTCAGCTGTTCTAGTAGGATTTTCCTGACATTTTCTTAGTTGCATCTCAGAGCAAAAGCCATGGTCCGCAGAGAGCTTCCAAAGCATCAGAGGGATCTCATTGTTGAAAGATATCAGTCAGGAGAAGGGTACAAAAGAATTTCCAAAGCATTAGATATACAATGGAACACAGTGAAGACAGTCATCATCAAGCGAAGAAAATATGGCACAACAGAGACATTACGAAGAACTGGATGTCCCTCCAAAATTGATGAAAAGACGAGAAGAAAACTGGTCAGGGAGGTTTCCAAGAGGCCTACAGCAACATTAAAGGAACTGCAGGAATTTCTGGCAAGTACTGGCTGTGTGCTACATGTGACAACAATCTCCTGTATTCTTCATATGAATGGGCTATGGGGTAGGGTGGCAAGACGGAAGCCTTTTCTTACAAAGAAAAACATCCAACCCCGGCTGAAGTCTGCAAAAACAAACATCAAGTAGGAAAAAAACAAACAAACATCAAAGCATGTGGGAAAATGTGTTATGGTCTGATGAAACCAAGGTTGAACTTTTTGGCCATAATTCCAAAAGGTATGTTTGGTGCAAAAACAACACTGCACATCACCCAAAGAACACCATTCCCACAGTGAAGCATGGTGGTGGCAGTATCATGCTTTGGGGCTGTTTTTCTTCAGCTGGAACCGGGGCCTTAGTCAGGGTGGAGGGAATTATGAACAGTTCCAAATACCAGGCAATTTTGGCACAAAACCTTCAGGTGTCTGTTAGAAAGCTGAAGATGAAGTTCACCTTTCAGCACGACAACGACCCAAAACACACATCCAAATATTGGCAAATATTGCCACGTGAAGATGTGCCATGCTAATAGACTCATACCTAAAAAGACTGAGTGCTGTAATAAAATCAAAAGGTGCTTCAACAGAGTATTAGTTTAAGGGAGTGCACACTTATGCAACCAGGTTTTTGTGAGTTTTTTATTTTTCCCCCTCAAAGATTTCAGTTTGTTTTTCAATTGAATTGTTCACGTTATAGGTCACATTAAAGGTGGAAAAAGTTCTGACATGATTTATCTTTGTCTCATTCTTTTACATCACAAGAACCTGGCATTTTCACAGGGGTGTGTAGACTTTTTATATCCACTGCAGCTACCGGAGGAACTGATAATTGGATGTCACGTGATCGATTTCCGGAGATATGATTTTGATTGGCTGAAGTCCACGCCATTGGTTGCAAGTAGCAGTTTTGTCCACCATAAATTTCACTACTTCTTCGAGTTTTAGATTTTTTTTATTGATGCCTAGTTGTAGCTGACTACATCGCCAGCGATATTATATGATTCTGATAAGTAAGCAAGCTCTATAGAAATGCAATAGGCTATATTTCAAAACGTATTCATGGCATATTCCATTCCAAGCCCCAAATATGGCTTAATTCCATTCCAAACGGCCATGATGTGGTACTTATGATGCACTTTATAAAGAGCGACCTACGTGGTGTTTTGGGAAACAGGCGTAGGTCCGTTGTAACAAAGTCCAACTTAAGGCTACGTGAATCGTTAAATCATCGTAAGTGCTACGTTATCAGGAAACCGGGCCCTGATATACAGTATAACACAGAATATATAAACCCAGTGTGTCCTAACCAAGTAAGGAAATTGCTTGGCGTGCATTTTCCTCAAGACTCTCCGGGTCATCTCGCGAGTATTTACTTTTGGTTGCATAATGTACTTAGTACGTTTGAGCTAGCTTGATAGTAGTATAGCCATTTCAAGTAGCCTAGAACATATAGATGTGTAAATCCAATCAGTACAATAGGCTGTAGTTGAGCTGTTAAATTACTAAATTGAAGACAATTTAGTTAACATTACCCTTGTTAAAAACTAACTAATCATCACGTTATATTTGTATTATCCTACAAATAGTCCAACACTCACTTACAGCGCTTGACTTCGGATAAAATAAGTGCAGGAACGGACAAGTCGCACATTGGACTATGTTAATGAAAATGTATGTGTTATTAAAAGGACATGCCCTAAAAAAGGAACCAGAATGTTTTTTGCCTAAAAATAGAAGGCCCAAGTCAACCACTGCTTAACCATGATAAATAAATTTAATCACGAATTCCAACAAGTTCATAGCAAGGTGTCAATATAGCTAAATAAACAAAGAACAACGTTTGCAGTAGTGGCGTGCCTAATGTGAAGTGACCACCTCAAAATTACGCGCGCAATAATGACGCCGTTGATGTTCGCAAGTCCATCTTAAGGCTACTTGCATCGTTAAACCGTGGTAAGTGCCAAGTTATCGGGAAACCGGGCCCAGCTCTCTTGTACAAGCACTAACATTGTAAACAAACCCACCTGACTAATAAGAAACAAATAAGTACAATTGTACAAATAATTCTGGTACTCGTAAATGGAGGGACTATGTATAAAACATGCTGTGACTTCACAATGGTTCCTCCAATGTGGATTGAAATACACTCAAATTAACATGGATTGTTGGCACTTTAACCCTATAGTCATTGTATTATTTCTCAATGTTTGAGAAGAAGAAAGAATACGCTGATGACACCACCAATGATGCACTTTATTAAGAGCTATGTACGTGATGGTTTGGGAAACAGGCGCAAGTCCCTGGTAACAAAGTCCATCTTAAGGCTACGTGCATCGTTAAACCGTAGTGAGTGCCACGTTATCGGGAAACCGGGCCCTGTTAGACCAAGGAAGACCTCTGCAGTGGATGAAAAAAGAAAGCTCATCATAATAAATGCAAATAAAAAAAACTATTGTCCGAAAGATATCCAGGGTAGACATGGATCTGTCAGCCACTACCATCCACAGAGTACTTCACCATCCAAACTACGAAGGATAGATGGTGAGGTACAAAAAATGCCTATTAGCCTCTATTACGGCTTGGCCAAAAAAGTACCTTAAAGTGCCTGCAGAGTTCTAGAAAAGAGATGTTGGATGGGTGAGACAAAGATTAACACGTACCATCGTGCAGCAGGGCAGTGACTTCAAACACACTGCATAGCTACAAAGGTGTTTTTCAGGACCAACAATTGGATAGTTCCTCACTGGCCAAGTCAATCACCCAATCTGAATCCAATTGAGTATGCCTTTCACATGCTGAAAACAAGACTGAAGGCAAAAAGGCCACAAAATAAGAACTTGAAGATGTTGCAGTACTTCCCTTTCAGAGCATCACAACAGCAATACCAGTTGTACTCTAAAATGACAGGAAAGCTTTGAAGACTTGATTTGGTATGGATGAAATATAAATACCTTCAAATTAAAGGAAATAACAAAAAGATTTGTATAAGTTCATAAATCACTTGATGTAATTGTTAAACTGTCTTTTTGTGCACAAATTTCTCTCGCTTGGGTAGAGCAAGTTTCAGCTAGTGCGAGTGCAATGTCACAGAGTTACATTGCCCTCCGCGCACTAAAGTTGTTTGATAGAACTTTCTGAAATAATGATTATCTATGTAAAAAAATTGATGTTCTGCCACTGCAAAAACTCAGGAAAGCCCAAATGATTACTGCACAAGCCAAAAGGTAAACTAAATATCCCAAAAAGCAAACCCCTTATCAATTTCTCTGCATTCAGTTAACTGCACTGATGTCACTTCAAGTAGTTTATGCATTTTTCACATAAAAATAACATAATAGAAAATATCCCTAAATGACAGATATATTATTTTTCTAATAAATAATCCTTTTAAATTATCCCAATACCAAAAAACGTGTCCCTTCAGCAAAACAAGTCTCTGGTGTAATGCTGCATTAAGCCAAAAATGTTGTTACCACTGCAAAAACCATTTCCGTTGCGTGTTTCTATCTATCAGCACTACAGTATTTGTGTAACCATTCCATTTGACTTCTGTTGAATGATTAGCCTGACAGAAATACATTTATCCTCTCTACAGAGCCAGATCACACAAGATCGAGGTCTATATTAGACGTTCCTAGCTAAAGAAAATTTGGTGGTTTGTTAAGAATCTCTGGATCTGAATGGTGGGCGGATAAATAAGACACTGACTGTGAATCCAAATTATGAGTCTGAATGCATAGAGCTAATTTTTTTGTATTTTTACTGCCACTCACTTCACTCACAAGTTTAATGTACTGTTTGTGCAGCATTCCTTTAATAAGATATTCCTTAACACTAACTCTTAACTAGAAGGAATTCAGAATGACTAACTAACCCTAGCCTCAAAGGGATGCTTTCCTTGAAATCATTGAACACTGCTATACTGTCTGCATTACACCATCTCCAATGGAATGTTAAACAATCATCTAGGTTTTACACCTGGTCGCTGACACACACATTCAATTTATCTTTTGAAGCTTTTGTTTGGTTTCTGGTGTAGCATGTCCTCTGCTAGAATCAAGACATGCATCCAATAGTAACTGAGGTTGTAAGCCTTTGACTTGGATTTCCCTATTATTTGTCTGCAATGTCTATAATAGACAGAAATAGAATCTCTCACTGAAGTAGTATGTGGTGTCAAATATCAAAAACTAACTATGAGTTCCCTAAACAAAATGGACAATCTCTTTCCTCAAAATCAGTAGCAGCCATAAACACCTATGAAGGTTATTAACAAATCAAATTTAACACTCCCTTTTCCCTATAAAATTGTTGCTCAGTGGCTGCAGGATGTGTCATCTCAGCCATTTTCAAATAAAACAGCTCAGCTAACATATGCTAATTGATTGCTTGTGACAATGATGACAAGTGGCCAATGTGAGGTTGGTAGACACAAAAGTGTCTGAAGTGGATGGCTAACAGAAATAGGAACTGGCCAGTTAGCCTAGCAAAGTAATTACACATTGGACAACAACTCATACTCATTTTCAGACACATTTAGTTCAAGTTACGGCTGTACCTACTTCATCCACTGACAAACAAATTAACTGATGGAAATGTAGCTGGAAACAAGTGGTCAAATATGACCAATGCGAGGAGACCTTGTGTTAGGACTGCAGTGCGAAAAATGCACAAACTCATACAAATATGCAGATATTCATTTTTATATAAAGGGTATTAGAAAGATAATTGAAATAGTACTTCACAAATAGTTCATTTTTTTCGGCATACTCAAGTCCCAAAGAAGTTGGGATAAAGGTTTGTAGACAACGCAAATATGAACATCACTTTCAAACAATTTATGAATACACGGGCAAATATGGACCTGAAAAGTGGGCTGTTGGCAATATTTCTCCTCCAGGTAAACTCTACATTAGTAGCAAGCCAGCTACCTAGTACTAATACTGTAGTAAGCTAGCCATAATGTCTGCCACTACACTAGCCTGAAATAAGTATACTGAATTATTACCATGCATTGTTGTGAGAATACAGTTCAGCTTTTTGGGGATTTGCCTTTTTTAAGGTTTTCATTGATTGCAGTGTCCACATACCAGAATATCAAGCCACCCAAAAACACTGTCTTGGGTTCTTTGATTCCTCAGTTTCCTCATGGCTCCTAAGAGCCAACACAAAAGGTCTAATGAATTTGACAATCAATTTCAATTAGATATGACAATTCCTATTCAAAAAAATTCCAATTCCTACTATTCCAAGTTGTGCAGGCTAGGTACAAATCCCGTTCTTGGGGTAATGCAGAATGAATGAGTCATGTGTTCCAATTGCCGCCTGGCCAACATATTCAGCAGCATCTTTTACATATCACATATAACTTACAAATTTAGTGAGTGGTGTTTTATTGCATTCTGGGTGATGTCTGTTACTTTGATTATTGTTACGAAAGCTAAAAAATGTCAAATAAACTTTTCTTGACTCCAACCTGTTGGACGATAGTGTATGGAAAATGTATGAAACTGAGGGGAGGGTGGGGATTGGGGGGTTGCTGGAATTTGCAGTGAAATGACATTGACTATCTTTTTCTAAAGTACATGTTATTTTTGCCAGACCACGTAAGCGGAGCCGGCCTAGAAGAGCGAATATCTCTTAGTTAGTGAGTGAGTCTGTCCCTGCCTGGCTGGCTGGCTGGCTGCACCTTGTTAAATAGCGTAGTGGTTAGAGACGCGGGCTACGGAACAACAGGTCCCGCGTTCGACTCCTGTAACAGTCTAAATGCCTTATGCCTGAGGTTCAGGACAGACAAAAACTTCGCAGGTTATAACCTTATGTAGCTACGTAATAGGAAGCCTAATATAAAACATTTCTGGTGGATATTAGGATTTGTTCAGGATAGACAAACACTACGCTGCCTACACGATTCTCTCGTCTTTTCACTTGACAAACGTCAGTTATCGTCACCTATATTGATGGATACTCAATGTCATTCACGAATGGCTAATTAGCTGTTAAAACGGCCAGTGATAAAAGAAGATTTGTTCAGAGTAGACAAAAACTTCGCTGGCTACAACCTTCTGTAGCTACGGGAAGCCTAAAATGAAACTGTTTACTGTAGTGATGGCCAAACGAGACTTCATTAGCATTATTTTAGCAGCATGATATTATGCTGGCAGCACTCAGATTTTCATTATCACATTAAAAGCCATAATTGAAATGTATAAGGCCATATAGTTAACAATCTAGTATGTAAAAAAACAACAGACAAGAACAACATTGGAACGGACATTAAACATAAAATTACAGACTAGATTGACAAACTAGATTAACTATATCGCCTTATATAGTTCAATGATGGCTTTTATTTTGAAAAAAGAAAATCTGAGTTAGCGCTGCTAGCGTAATATCCTGCTACTAGAAGAACGGCTATCACTAGTTTACTGTTATATTACGACTATATCTGGTGGATTTTTCGAATTATGTCTTTGGATTTCTTCAGGATAGTCAAACACTTCGCTGGCTACACGATTCTCTTGTCTTTTCACTTGAAGTAAAAGTCAGTTATCGTCACCTATATTGATACAGTAGTTTTTGTATCAATATCATTCATGAATGGCTAATAAGCTGTTAAAACGGCCAGTGGCAAAAGCCATACAGTTAATAGATGCTATTTGTGGTGGTGGTAAAATTAATAAGTAACGTTACAAAGTTTAACACAATGCGTAATGGCGTCTAGCGACATATTACTGGCTAATAAGCTTTTAAAACGGCCAGTGGCAAAAGTCATGCAGTTCATAGATACTATTTGTGGTGGAGGTAAAATTAATAAGAAACGTTACTCAGTTTAACACAGTGGTTAATGGTATCTAACGAAATATTCAAACTTGATGTGATGTTAATGCATGACAATATTATATAATGTCAATATGCTATACTGACACACTCCAAATGATCAGCTCTGCGGTGTAGTGGTTAAAGACACAGCCTTTCACGTGGGTGACCAGGCTTTGAATCTCGAGAGGGCAGCCACAATCACCACTTTCTATTGCGGGCCGGCTGAACTAGGCTTGCCTGGTTTATTGTTTTTAAATGCTGAAACTTTATCTGTTGGGCCACTCTATACTTTCGGTAAAAAGATCCAATCTGCCTCAAAAAATGCTCTCTCCAAATTAGGTTTGGCAAATCTTCCATTTGCGCATTTGCCATCTCCCAATCAATTTCCCATTATTTCAGTCTGTTATAATAATGTAATAACAATGGTTTTCTATGTGACTATAATTTAACAAATAACTATACTCTATATGGATAATTATCATCACAAATTAACTGATGGGGTGAAATTACATGATGTACTGTCAAGAAAGGTGGCATGAATTCACAATGAAAAAACAATTACATAGAACATTATTTAATTATTTTTCTGACAATTGAATTCACACGTTTAAAACATTTCCATATTTTTTACATTTGACTAGCTGTTCCCTTATTCCACCACTAGGCACTTTACATATGCATGGTCATGTCTGTGTGTAATTGTAAGAAGATTCTTAAGCAAACATTCATATTAATAATTGTCACATTGAGCATATAAAATGATTGCACACATTGTATACGCAAAGATTTCTGCCTACACACAATTGATCAATGAGACCCCGCATCATTTCTTTCAACGCCCCATAGTGGTACGCACAACATGATACTGTAAAAGCAATGAGATGAAATACATGCAATCTCATTGTTGCCCTTCCCCGCAGCAAACAACTGCAATTCTAGCATTGGGTTTCTGGCCAAATGCCATTAGCTGCTGTTAACAGAGTAGTAGCTAGCAGAAAGGCTTATTTTTTGCAATTAGTTTTTTTACAACTTTTATTAGTTTTATTGACAGGACAGTAGGAATGAGAGGCTACGGAGACAGGTACATAGTGGGAGAAAGGAAGAAAGGGCACAGACAGTTAGCTTAAATCCCAATCAGCATGGGACATGTGTGATCTGGAATCAGAAGACATCTATACTAGACTCTGGCAATAAAAGCGTTTTTAAATAATATATTTTCTGACACAGTTTAATTTACACACATTTAACAATTTTGTATGATATTTATTTAACATAATCCATAAATTATAAAAAAAGTATTTTAAAATATGTCCAACATAAAATATGTCCAGTATTTTCATCCCTGTTCAATATTTTTTTTAAATAACAATCACAAACTGTGACACCAACCCCTATGCTTTGCAAGCTGTCACTGTGCAATATTTGTACCCATAGGTGGTAATATCAGTCTCTATTAAAGCTGATCTGTTGCCAGTATGTGGAATTATTCTGAATTTAACTTAGGAATTGAATTTAAATAGCTGATTTAAGAGCAGTGCTACGGTTCTTTAGATTCAATCTGTATCAACACATGGTTTATCTTTCCCACCATTCCAAAAATACATTGCATATTTGAAACTGTAAAAGTGCTAAAACTCAGTAAATTATTTAAATGCAGAAATAACTGAGGTACTCTGAAATCTAAATCCAATATTTTTCTATGGGGAGCTCTCATACATTGTCTACCCTGTGTGTTCTGGTGAAGTTATTGTCAGTGGAGCAGTCTGCAATGCTGTGTTTCCATTGCCACACCAGGCTACATTGCGCTTGATGTACCACATTTGTGTAAGGACAGCTTGCAACCAGGCCCGGCGTCACCATGCTACACCAGTGACCACATGCGTTCAACATGTTCAAGTTGTGCGTTGGTTTGCCTTGCAGTGGTACAAAGAGAAGTTTATAAAAAGGACTACAGCTAGCTAGTTGAAGTGGAAATCTGTTTCTCAACCGTGCTAGCAAAATACAAGAAAACCAAGGTAACAACAAGGGTAACCAGTGTTCTATCTTCCCTTTAGTGAGCATTATCTCACATGTAACTGACCTGGTCTCTTATCTAATTAAAACTGGGCAAAGTGTTTATGTGACAACAATAACACTCAACAAATCTGGCCTATATGGTAGTATAACTAGAAGGAAGCCATCTGATGAAAGCCCATCTTCAACTCATTTTGAATTCTGTAGCCATGTGGCAAAAAGGTTTGCTCTGACAAATCTAAAATTGAACTTCAAGTCATGCCTACCTAGGAAGTCTACATATCAGACATAAGGAAATGAATTATATTTTTTTGTAAATAGAAATAAAGAGATCTGTTGTACAGTCATCTCCAAAAAAAGCCCCCTGAGCTCTCTTTAAATGAACATGTAAAACACATTTAAACAGCATTTTCCCCTCTGCAAAAATTGGATACGTTTGGTAAAAAAAATTATGGTAGTTCACACTTTTTGTTACTAGATTAGACAATTGCTCTTCAGACTACCTTGCTAAAACACTTTAGTTAGTGGTAAATAGGGATGCCAGAATCTTGACTAGAACCAACAAAAATGTATCAGATTTCTCCAGTCTCTCTACACTGGCTGCTTGTTAAAACTTGGGCTGGAGTCAAGGTTTTATTGCTAACTTACAAACCATTACATGGACTTGCCCACATACCTCTTTGAATTGGTCCTGCCTTACATACTGATATTATGGCCACAAAACGCAGCATTTCTTACTGTTCCTAGAATATCTAAAGAAACAGCTGGAGGCAGGGCTTTCTCCCATAGAACTCTATTGTTGTGGCATGATGTGACAATTAATGTGAGAAACGCACACTCAGTCTCAACCTTATTAAATGCATGCTAATCTCTTCAGTAGGGTCACTGATTAAGTGTAGCCCCATCCAGGGGTGTGAAGGTGAATGGAAAGCAGTGGACTGTTGAAACATCCTTGCTGTCTTTGCCTAGCGTGCTCCCCTCTTTCCACTGGGATATCCTCTCTCAGATGTTATTACGGGGGCTGAGTCACTGGCTTACTCGTGTTACCCCATGCGGTCCCTAATGCTTGTGCAATGGGAAAGATATCTGGACTTCTGGTACTTGACATAGTTGGTTGAGCTATTTCCTGCCTGGTTGGCCCTCCTCAAATGGAAACAGTCTTCGTTCCACCCAACCCTAGTTTTTAAGCTGCAATAGTTCATGTGCTGGGGACTAGGATGAGTCTGTCCTGACTCAGTCCCCATTTTTTCTGTTGCATTTTCATATGTGACTGGGACTAGGTCACATATCAAAGTCTCAGAGTGAGGCTCCTCTCAAGCTTTCTTACTCGGTTTTGAGCCACTATTGATCAACTTCTTGTTGTTGCTTGCTCTTTGGGGTTTTGGGCTGTGTCTCTGTATTATCACATTGTGACAACTGTGGATGTGAAATGGCTGCATGAAATACATTTAATTTATTTATCAATGACACTTTTTTATAGGACTTAAGTTGTGGCTCTGACTAGGCCACTCAGATAAATTTATAAATTTATACACTGCTCAAAAAATGTATGGAACACTTAAATCACACATCAGGTCTTGATGAAAGAACTATATTAAAGATCAAAATCTTTACTGTACATTGTATAATTTGTTGAGAACAAAATGTCGTAACAATGGTCAATGGAAACCAAATCACCAACCGATTGAGGGCTGGATTCACACTCACACCGAAAATCAAAGTAAACAATTGAAATCACAGGTTGTTCCAAATTTTATCACAGCAACTCATCATGTGACTGAGTAGTGTGTGTGGCCCCCATGTGTCCTTATGAACTTACGACAACGTCTGGGCATGCTTCTGATAACACGGCTGATAGTGTCCTGGGGGATCTCCTCCCAGACATGGATGTGAGCTCCTGGACAGTCTGTGGCGCTGCATGGCGGCGTCGGATACACCGGTACATAACGTTCCAGAGGTTCTCAATTGGATTCACATCTGGGGAACATGAGGGCCAGTCAATGGCATCAATGCCTTCATCATCCAGCAACTGCCTACACACTCTGGTCACATGAGGCTGGGCATTGTCCTGCACCAGGAGGAACCCAGGGCCCACAGCACCAGCGTAAGGTCTGACGATGTACAAGGATTTCATCCTGCTACCCAACAGCAGTCAGGGTACCGTTGGCTAGCAGGTGGTGGTCTGTGCGACCCTCTAAGTATATGCCTCCCGAAACCATCACAGACCCACCGCCAAACCGGTCATGCTGGATGATGTTGCATGCAGCATAACATTCACCACTGCATCTCCAGACTGTCACATCTGTCACATGCTCAGTGTGAAACTGCTCTCATCTGTGAGAGAACAGGGAACCAGTGGCGGACCTGTCAATTCTGGTGTTCTCTGGTGAATGCCAGTGGTGCTAGGCTGTGAGCACAGGTCCCACTAGAGGACGTCAGGCCCTCATGCTACCCTCATGGAGTCTGTTTCTGACAATTTGGTCAGAAACATGCACACCAGTGGGGCGTTAGAGATCATTTTGTAGGGCTCTGGCAGTGCTCCTCCTGTTCCTCCTCTCACAAAGGAACAGATACCAGTCCTGCTGCTGGATTGCTGGATACCCTTCTACGGCCTTGACCAGCTCCCCTCGTTTAACGGCCCATCTCTTAGTATCTCCTCCATGCTCTTGAGACTGTACTGGGAGCAAACACAGCAAACCTTCTTGCGACGGCACGTATGGATGTGCATCCTGGAGGAGCTGGACTGCCTGTACAAGCTGAATGGCCTGCAGGTACTGCCTCATGCTGCCAGTAGTGACAAGGACACTAGCAAAATGCAAAACTAAAGAAGAATCAGTCAGGAAGGATAAGGAGAGAGCAATTGCCTGTGGCCACCACCTGCAAAACCATTCCCTTTTTTGGGGTTGTCTTGCTGTTGCCTCTGTACCTGTTGTCACTTTCATTTGCACCAAAACAGGTGAGACAGATTCACAATCGCTTATCCTTCCTAACTGGACAGATTGATATGCCTGAAGTTTATTTGACTTGGTGTTATACTGTAATGATTGTGTTCCCTTAATTTTTTTGAGCAGTGCATTTTTGCCACTCCACCATAACTCTGGGTATTGTCCTTTGAATCAATGTCACCTGAAAGGTAGTCTTCTGCCCCAATTTGGGCATACTTGCAATGGACAGTTATTTTCCTCAAAGAGTTTTCTGCACAATGCTACATTCATTTTCCCTTATATCCTGCCCTAATCCCCGAACAATAGAAACATCCCTACCACATGTTTCAGCCACCACTGCTTTACAGTAGGGATGATATTCTTTGGGTAATTTGCTGTGTTGGGTTTGTGGAAATCGTAATGCTTTCTATTTTGGCCAAATCATTCAAACCAAACTTTGGCTGACCACCAATATTTTGGGACATTATCACATGCCATTAGCCTCTCTCTGATCTCCCCCCTACTTGCTTGGTTATCCAGTGTGGAGGGTAGATATGGTCATGGCAGGGGTTTTTGTGGTTCCATATACCTTCCACTTCTTTTAAATCATTTCATCTTCCATGTTATATTCAAGGCCTTTTAAATCTTTTTTCACACATTCCCTGATCTGTGTCTTTCCTCAATATTGTTGTTCAGTTCTTTTGAAAATGTGTGGGTGTTTATGGCTACGTGTTTGCTTTGAAGTTTACTACTCAACATAGCGAACCTACAGAAACTGCTTTGACTGGGGCATTTTAGGGCATTCACCGCTTTGGTCTTGAACCACTCCAGTGTTCCTTTGGCTTTGTGGTTGGAATTGCTGTCCTGCTGAATGGTAAATTTCCTCTCAATGCTTCAGTCATTCTGAAGACTGAAATTGGTTTTCTTTCAGTCCTTCTCTGTATTTTATTTTGTGTATATATATATATATATATATATATTCCTTCTATTTGAACAAAAGGCCCAGTCACTGATGATGAGAAGCATCCCCACAACATGATGCTGCTGCAACATACTTTACAGTAGGGCAGCGTTATGCGAACACACCCGAAACTTTTAATTTTGGCAAAAAGCTCTATTTTGGTATCATCTGCCTGCAAAACCTTTTACCATATCACAAATGGGTCACTCTCATGCTTTCTGGCAAACTCCATAAGTGCTTTCAGATGGTACTTTTTGAGTAACGGCTTCTTGCTTAAAATGTCTCTACAAAATATTAATATCTGAGGTTGAATACGCAAGCAGCATATTTGTATTCCTTCTTACAAATACAGTATTTCCAAAATATATTTAATTTCTAATTGATCAAAACATTTTTGCCATTTATCTAAACACAATACCCCTTAATGGCCAAGTGCAAAAAAAATTTAAAAAATTGTGAATATATTGAAAACATAAAACTAAAATATTTCATGTACATAAGTCTTTATACCCATTGCCATGACAATCCAAATAGAGCTCAAATGCATTCTGTGTCTGTTGAACTTTCCTGAGATGTCTCTAGAATTTGATTGGAGTCAAGTACACTTACACTTCACAGTAAATGTCAGAGCAAAAACCATGTCCAAGGAAATTTCTGTAAACCTCAGAGATAGATTTTGTCGAGGCATAGATCTGGGGAAGGTTATAAAAATGGCATATTATTGAAAGTTCCTTGGAGAAAAGTGGTCTCCGTCTATGTAAAATGGAAGAAGTTTGGAACCACCAATAGTATTCCTAGAGCTGGCGATCCTGCCAAACTAAGTAAACAGGTGAGATGCACCTTTGTCAGACAGGTGAACAAGAAACCAATGGCCACTTGAACCAAGCTTCAGATTTTCTCTTCAGAGATGGGAGAACATGCTAGTAGGACAGCCATCTCTGCAGCACTTCATCAGTCAGACCTTTGTGGTAAAGTACTTAAATGGGAGCCACTACTGAGTTAAAGACATATGACATGCTGCCTGATGGACTCTGAGAGCATGAGGTCTGGTCTGATGAGGCCGAAATTAAACTATTACGCTTGAATGCTAAGCAATACGTATGGCAAAAACAAAGTATCACACATCAACTGGCTAATACATTGAAGCATGGTGGTGAGAGCATCATGCTATGGGGATGCTTCTCAGTGGCAGAGACTGGGAGACTGGCCAGGATTGGGAGGGTCGGAACAGAGCAAAATACAGAAGTGTCTTGAAGGAAACCTGATTCAGAGCAGACAGAACATCAGACCATGAAGAATATGTATATTTCTGACCTGTAGTATACAGCCAAGGCAATGCTGGAATAGCTTCTGGACTAGTCTAGGAATGTCCTTGAGTGGTAAAAAATGTATATAACATGCTCAATTCAACACTATATATGAGCGATACTTTCACTCAATGAATTGGGTGCTGAATGCCTAAGAATGTATTTTTGATTGGACATTATGGTTTATTGTGTGTAGTTTGATGGCAAAACAATAATGCAATTAATTAATCAAACAAAATAATATGTGGATACGGTCAAGGGGACTGAATACTTTCTCTAAAACCAGTGTTACCTCACAAAAATTGATGTTGACTTTTAGTGTGTTTAAACAAACTATCAAACTGAATGTAATGTACTATTTGTAATTCAATAACATGACAGAATTGGTCAGGGGTCTGATTACTTTTGCAAGGCACTGCATATCTCCAAATAAAAAAATACATATTTTAAAAAGATATGTATTCTAAATCAATGATTGACTTTCTTGGAAAACAAAGGTGTGTGGTATTTGTCTACCATTTGAAAGTTATTTCAAATGGAAACACCATAACATTTACATTGGTTTAGGCAAAAACACTGAAACAGAGACCTTTGGTAGAAAATTTGAAGTTGGTTTGAGCTATACATAAAATGGAATTTGTAAATTGATAATATACATTCTTGAGGGAAAAAATAGTTTTTCAATAGTGCCCAGGTCGCTCGTGCAAATGAAAGGCTTGTTTCAGATTCCTGTGTCAATTAGTTTTGAAAAATCAGATAGACTGTAAAAACTGCCTGACTCATTAAATGAATTAAGTAGTGACTACTCAAACATCAACAAAGGTCTGTAGAACTCAAATCATAAAAGTGGTACTAAATCATATGTCAATAATATTTAATGTCATATTTAACAAAGATTAGGTTACTGAGTAAATATAACTTTCTTTATTTGTGCTCTGCTATATAAATTTAGTATGTTTTACAAGTTATGACCATGTAACATGTTTAGGTCTATCCAACATTTATTAAGTAGGTTATTCTTACTAGATATTATGTATTTTACTTATAATAGTTAAGTAGACGTTTAGATTTGAGTTAAATATACTTGTGTTATCTGTGTTGTATTCCTTCATAATAATTAAGCAATTGAGATAACTTTACACAATGCTTAATGCATTTTGAAGGCCTAAAAATTATTTTTCTAAAATTGTATTAAGCGGTTTGCATTCCAATGAGGTTTAATTGGCAAGATGAACGTATATCAAAACCGTTTGGCAAATTGACGTTCTGCAATAAGACAAGGTAAAGTGTAGCATAGAAATTGATGCTGCATGGTCTGTAACAGCTCTGCCTCCAGCTACAGCAAAAGGAATGAGCACTGTGCCTGCTAGAAAATACCTTCTGTGATTGTTAGTGACACACTTTCATATGAAACTAATGAAAAAATGTACTGCAAACTAGTTACACAAAATGCATTACTAATGAGGCCTAATCATTTAAGTAGACATGACCCTTTATTTAAATTATGCCAAAAACAAATATAATAGTTCATAACACACGAGTTAAGTGTTATAACTTACTAAGATAGGTTATAATGGAAGCAATGTCACTTTAAAATTAAGTATTATCACTAAATGTATTTGAGTTTAGTTACTTAAATGATTTGTGGCAACGGGTTTCCACAAAAATGAGTTAGTTCACTGATCACTTTTTACAGTGTAGGAAATAGCCACCGTATTGTTGGAACTGCGTGTCAGTTTGCGAGGTAGAGTCGATCCGACAGTGGGTGGACCAGGCAAATTTTATGGTGATTTTCTAACGGCGGGAGGAGAATAGATGATAAACGCTTGTGAAACGGGGACGTGTCTTTCGGGAGTTATCAGTTAAAGGTTCAGTGCGCCGGCGAATGTCTGGGGAATGTCTGAAATGTAAACTATCTACAACAAGGGTATGGAGGCGGCTATTATGCTTAGACTACGGAATAAGCTCTGTATTACGGGTTGTACACGTCTTAGCACACGTCACACATAATGAAACATAGTGAGTAAAATAATTGACAGACAGCATAGTTAGTCACTCAAACTATACATTTGATTGAACATAATGTAAGGTTGCATTCTGGGATCGATAATTAATTGATTTACATATGATTGAAAATGAATGAATCTTTCCTAATCAGATTTTGATGCAGTAATCGCGGTTTTACTTGGTTTTCTGGAACTTAATTCTGAAGTCATCGCTCGAAGTCACAACTACAAGTGGTCTGGATCACTCGTAGTTGTGCGATGTTTTTTATTCCAGGTTATAACGAAAGCTCTGTAAAATGTCTCTGCTAAGATACATTATTAACGCTGCTAAGGCCCAGCATTTTGGTAAACGTATTTTCCCGCGTCTGCTTATTCTGTCAGTTTGAAATAGATCGGATGCCCTTCGGACTTTCCAGTCTTATAAATATTATTACTGAATATGACAGTCAGATGAGAGACACCTGGTGCACGGGGAAATGACAAGTGGAATAGAAATGCTATAGATGTGGGATAGGAAGCGGACAGAATGAGACTAAAGATTACCTCAAATGATAGGTAGGCCTCGAGGCGGGATTCTTTGATGTAATCAGCGCTTTACAGTGGGTTTTCAATCATTATATAATCTATTGAGTTATATTGTGATAAACGTCGACAGTATTGCATGAGCAACTGAATCCGAGCCAACACTCCACCTACCTTCTCCTGATATCGATCCAAATACAAATTGAGCCTACCCTGATATAGACCTAATATTTTAGAATTGAGGCCTTTTCTTTGGGCGGTCATGATAATGCCTGTAATTGGTGGAAAGATCTTGTCCTCTACATCTGCACCTCGCTCGCTAGCGCAAATACACGATTATGAAACAGAAATCGATGGAATAAAAGGTATTTAACCCAGTTTTGTTGGTTTATTTCGAGTGGGACCAATCATCCTGTGAGGGTGAATTAATTCGCTATTACCCACAACAAATTAGCCCATTTGTTTGTCCCCTTCTAGGATACCCTGTAGATTCCCTTCAACTAATGAAACATTTCTGTGTATAAATGACGGTTTTCTTTTTAATATTATATTTTAGTAGCGGTCCTTCACATTGCTATATTTTCTTTACGGTGAAGGTTTATGTCGCAAAATGCATTTTCCATCGCTAGTGACAATTTCCGTCTATCTCAATGTATCGGCCAATTAGACAGGTCATCTGTTGTCTGTCTCGTGAGGCAGGTGGATATCACCTGACAACAATTCTATGGTGGTGTCAATGGGACAGCACATTTTACATAAACAATGAGGCCGTTGGGGATAAGCCTGAGACGGTACACATTTATTAAGATGGCTATGGGTGTAGTTTAACGTCCACTTCTGGAAAATATATGACATTTTCATGTTAAATAGGCCACTGCACTATGGTACTTCTGTTTTTGGAGTACTTCCACAGGCACTTTTTTCGTGTAGGCCTATGGTTACAGGCTTACTTAAAATTAACTCAAATTAAACTAGACCTCAGTTGATGATTGTAAAAATCTAAATACTTTTACATTGTTCGTTAAACGGAAAACAAGCCAGTCATTGTTATTATTATTATTACATTTACAACTAGTACTACTTTGATAGGCTATAGAATCATCCAATTTAATCTATCTTGGGGTTCATGGAGACATTGGTCTTTGTTTAAAGGGCAAACCGATCAGAATGAATGCGTCGATGTTTTCCAACATCTTTACTTCTCTCTCTCCTTTCTTTCATGATTCTCAGTTTGTCCTTTATTGAACCTTTGTCTCCAGTGCATCTGCTTGCAGTCAATTAAAATTTGAAGGGGTCACTGTTCAGACTTGAGGCTGCTTGCCGTAGAGTGAAGAGTGCTTTCTTTCCTGCAGCCTCCACATTAGCAAACTTCACAGGTGTAATACTGCACATAACAGATGTTGGGGGACCCTTTAACCATCTTAAGTACAAGGGACGGATTGAAACACCTACAAGCTTTTTTTTCCTCTGAACTGCGCAGCCTTTCATAAAAACTCGAAACAACTTCCTGTTCAACCATATAACCTTGCTTACTTCCCAGATTTTCTACGAATGTGTTCGTTTTACAAAACATATTGCATGCACATTTTACGTTTTAGTTATTTAGCCTAGCATACGCTCATATCCAGAGCGACTTACAGTAAGAATAAAATGTATACTATGTATTATTGTACATTATTATGTCCATGGCAAAATGCCAGAAATATTGCACACTTTATGGTCTACTTTGTTTCAGATGTAATGATATTGTTTATGATGACAGAAGATGATCAAATTAGCTACTTTACTGAATAACATGTAGCCTGAGGTGTTGTCCTATTCTCAACGATGAAAGGAAATGTGAGCCTAGTTATCTTTGGCGATCCAAAGATAGCCGGAGTTCCTGAGTGCAGTGTGAACGAAGAAAAAACAAACACAGCAACTGCTGGTATACCCAATTGTTCATGACAGCCTACTCGGCGAAAACCTGTAACTGTTCAACAATAGCAAGCCACATCACATATCGAGAAATGATCATCAATGTCGAAAATAGAGCACAAGGGGATAACACAGGTTTTAATTTATTTCAAACTGCTTTTGTTAATTTCTGTTTCCAGTGGCTCTATAGGCCTAATACAAGTTTTCTATGCATGTGCGTTGTGAAGTTATCATTTTCTTTTCCCCTTTATAAAGACTTATGCCTACCGACTGCCACGTGTGATACAGCGCACTGATAATGCCCTCGTTTATCAGAATCTTTTATCACTAATTTATTTATTGTTATTTTTGATAATGTAAAGTATGTAAATTCCTTTTAATAGGTTACCGTGGTAGTAACATGGGCATGGTTTATATCTAACGTTGCGTATAGGGTGAGTGCATTTAAAATAAATAAATAAATAAAACTGAAGGAACCTGTTTTGGCCTCGATAATTGTACTTTGTCTGTGTAGTGATTGTACTATCCTCTAACACACACACACACACACACACACACACACACACACACACACACACACACATATATATATTAATGTATATACATGTATATATACAGCACCAGTCAAAAGTTTGGACACACCCATTCACTTGAATAGCATATAGAATAGACTATACTATTTTCAACAAGCATGCCTCTTCCATTATTTTAAGCTATTATAACCGATGTATATCCGTTTACCTGCCTACAAAAGTAATCAATGTATCCAAATTAAAAGATGATGACTACTATAGTGATCAACCTGTCTTGATCACCAGCAGCATAGTAATTATTGTGTATGACTGCCTTGCCAAAAAGACAGTAATTGAATCATCTCTCCAATTTTGTTGGATAGAGCAGTGAGAGATGGCTTGGATGACACAGAGAGCTGTGAAAGCAGTGATGGATACCATTGTCCAAAATTTGACCCTCTATTAACACCGCTTTCCAGCATCTGGATCCTGTCACCAATTCCCGACATGGAGGCAGACAGGGCAACTCATTTTCTGAACATACGAAATCCTTCTCTTTTTAAGTGTATCCCCAGCACCACTGAATGGATGGAGAGGGCGACCCAGGCCCCCGTTCTCTTCCTTCATCTCTTTCCACATTATCAGCCCTCCACTGGCCCTTTTGTTTTGCAGGTGCTTCCAATTTGCTTCTTATCTTGCCAACATTTGTGCAGCTTAGTTTTCCTTACGTTAACACTAATGCTTGTTGACTACCTATTAAAATATATTGCATTTTATAATTTAAAAACAAAAGTAAACACTTTTCTGACCATAAAAACGAATGCACTTATTTCTATTTGGAGAAATATGTATACCATTTGGTAGGATTGAGAAAAGAGAGGGGTGTGGCTTTTTGTAATCTTCTTTGGTTATTGTTAATATTTTACTGTGAGCTTCTTAGTGAAATGACTGTGTAGGATCTCTCAATTTTACACAGAGACCAAGAGTGTTGCTAAGAGACAGGGACGGTGCACAACTTCTTTCAGGAGCTAGGCTCTGACCTTATGCAAATAGGGCTCTGAAAAATATTTTGTGGAAAGAGAGAAAATACCACTCACCTACCTACAAACAAAACTAAATAATTTGGACGTCCCTGGAATGACAGAAGTGATTATAATCCCTTGCATGTCATCAAAATATCCAGTTTGCTGGGTGTGTACTACATTTATGTATTTATGTATCAACATAGAATACATATAAATGATATAGGAAAAAATTAGAATTTAGCAAACATGTATTTTACAATATTTTTGTCATCATTATACAATAGTGTTATATACTGAAAATGGGAAATGGCAAATTTGGAGTACAGCATTGCTAGCATTATCAGTATATAGTAAAATTCCCTTTTACCATCAAACAAAACAACCTTTGAAACAGGCAATATGACGGTCTATGAATACTCATGGAGTGTGATAAAGGCAAGGCAATGTGATGGTATATCACACAGTGTAGATATGGCAGGCCTCAGGCCATCAGGGCAGTCTCTGGTCTCCAGTGGGCTTTGTTACATCAGTCCACACAACTCTGCAGCTGAGGTTGAGGGGTTATTTGTAACTAAAATCCCAACACCACACAAACAAGACACTGCCAACCCTATCTAGTCAGTCTCCTTTCTGTCCAACAAGCCCCCAGAGAGGGCTGTAGGCGACTAAATGGGTTGAAGCTGTGGAGCCATGATAGAATATATCCATAAACATCTCAGTTATGAAGTTGCTGCCTGACCAGCATTTTATTTCAATTGAAATAAGACGGAATTGAAATAGGGGATATGTTAATTATTTATGTTAAATAATTATGCCTAGAGGGGGCATAGAGGTTATAACCTTTCTGAAAAGGTTGGCTCGGGTTGTCTGAAGTGGTCACTGATAATAGCTCTTTGCACATGCCACATTTAAATCCTTTTACTGTCTAAGAAAATGAGGTAATCAATAACTTGAGTGGATCAGTGATATGAGGTTACTGTATGTCCAGCTTCATATATGCCAAAGAAATTGGAAACTGGGTCAATGAGTTTTCCCTTTTAGTGGGTCATCCAATTATCAATATGTGTCAGACACAGGATTTGGGTAAATTCCAATTTCTTGAATTTCTTGAATATTTCTTGAATTCACTGATTATCTTGAATTCAATTAGAATTTCTGCAATCTTCAGGTGATATAATTGGAATTAGACTGGACTTTTTCAATTGGAATTCATTTAGAACTGTAAAATATGTCTTAGGATTTATTTTAGGATTTTTGGTTTATTTGGGATTAATCATTCAGATAAATTAATTAATATCATATAATGCAAGATTTGTTTCAAATCATTCAACTTGTATTTATAATTTTTTTTATAGCTAGTCTGTCTGAACTGGGGAATAATCAGCCTGAAATCATTACATAATTGAATTTGAAATCTTTGGAAATGATGGGTATAATGTGGATTTGGGAATTTTATTCCTAGAATGTATATAACATTGGAATTCAATTACCAATGAGTTCAATGACTGACCTGGAATTTGATTTGAATTAGGTTTGGATTTGAAATATTTTGTAGGAATATTTGTAAATCTCAACGAAAAATAAATATTTATGAACTATTTTATAACTATTTATAAAAAGTGTAAATTATATTTGTCTTCCCCAGATAATTGTATGGGTCCAAACATTTTTTCACTAACAACATGCAATTCTAAAGAATTTAAACATTGATCCGTGTATGCTTTCATAGTCTACTGTATGCCCACTGAAGCTGTTTCTCCAGCATTTGGTGCTGAGTTTTTTATTTTCAGTTCATCAGTATGGTTCCCACATTGCACAAGACAGAGAGAGACAGTGAGAGAGAGAGTGTCAGGGACTAATACACCATCATCATGTTCAAAGCCAACCTTGTCAATAGTGCTCACAGTAGGCAAGGGAGTGTAATAGCACTTTTCTGATTCTACATTGATATCATATAATCCAGTGTGCCCTGTTTCAGTATCATATTTATTTAACCTGCTGGGGGACAGAGCAGGGGGAACAGTGTCCCTGCTGCTAGGAGCAGACACATTACACACTGGCCTGTGTATTCTTATTGATTACTCCCCCCTCACGGCCCATGGACCATACTTTAACTCAGCAGGCTCTACAATAATACTGGAATTCAAACATTCCATCTACACTTCAAGAGGGAAAAAACAATTGACACAAAAAAGTGCATCGCCTTTCTTAATGGAATCTGAAAGGGAGGGATTTCCGCTTTCTGCTCTGTGACACCTCCACTTCTCTCTATCCTATCAGTGCAGTTACCCATGCTTGTGCCAGTAAAAGCACTTAGTATAGTTTAATACATTACATACTGATAAATTCACTCATGGAATATGCATTTTCTCTGCTTGTTTTAAAAATAGCTGATGAGGATCACACTTATGTAGACCTACAGAATGTCATACTAATTAAAATATGAATCAAATCATCAGAGAAAATAGTGCCTAGTACATGATGACATTGAAAGACATGCCATAAATAAGGCCCATGTGTCATAAATAAGAGGAAAGAATACAATGTTCCATGGATTGAGGTTTAATATTATTTGGAATATACCTAGAGTTAGCCCCAATTGATATCAAACTTTGCTCAATCCCTTCTTCCAAGGCATTGGTGTAATTATGAATACCCTAAAACCAACTGATTTAAATACTCTTATCCAGTTGTTAAAATACCTTTTCTGTCACTTTGCCCTTTAATGCTACGGCAGTTAGGGGACTATATAGACCGCGTGGGCAATGTCTTCATGGTTTTTAGTCTGGACTCTGACAATATACTTTACTTTGTGATGCACAATGCCTTAACAAATGTGTTAAACATTACAGTATTGTGGTTGCTTTTTTTCACTTTCGCAGGTGCACATTCATTCATCCAAATAAAATTGAATGTAAAAAAACATATGAAGTTCCTGCTCAAGCCTGTTTATTTACTTTCAACAATGAATAATTTAATAATCAGAAAAAAAACAAAAAACAATGATTGCCATGAACTACAAACAACCTTAACCACACAATCCTATGGATTTCCTGTTTACTTCTAATTGCCAGCCTACGGACCAACTGATAGGGCACAATTATAAGGGCAAATATCCTTTTGAAAAACATTTTAGGTAGCTGCCTTCTCATTGCAACTTCATTGCTTGACGCCAATGTTTTGTTGATCATTCACAGACTTGATATCCGCAAGATAACTACACAAGAGAGTATCAAAATCAGCACTTTAGCATAGTGAGGGCATATCACTGCACTTTAAAGATAGTCCTGGTCATGTTTGCCTTCTGGCAAGTTTGTTTGCTTCAATGTGTCACCAAAGAGAATAATACAGTTTCTGTCCAGAAACTGTTCCACTCAGGAAACACGGACAAGGGCAGAAAAAATAGTCCTGAAAATCTTACACTCCATTCCATTCCAAGATAGAAAATGAGACTTACAAAATGTTTGACATCGTACATTTGCAAGAGTAGTCTGGAGAAATAGCTGTTAGTTATGAAGTCTTATTAAAGGGTAACAAGAGTAACATATATTCCAAATATGTTTATTTGCCATTCTTAGTCAAGCAATCATGTCATCACTTCACTGGTGCAGTCCAGACCAAACACAACTGTTCACAATTGTTTTTAATCATATGCTTTTATTATATACTCAGTCATTGTAAAATCAATTATTTCATTATGATAGCATGTTCAAAATATTAATTATTCCTGAGGCAAATTAATTAACATAAGTACTTCCTAACATGCAACAATAACTATTACTTTAGATCATTCTAGCAAGGGTGAAATAAAGCAAATTGAACAGCATGAAAATTACCTTTCCTACCCCTCCTGCCCCTCCCACCCAAGTCACCAATTGGATAAAACATCTATATACCTGCTGCATACAACTCTCTATATCTAGGACCTTATATTTTCTGCTGCATTTGACCACACTGACTTTGTTCTTCGCACTGGGAGATTAAGCAGTCAACAATTCAAAACGTACAATATCAATTGAAGTAATAAGTCATTAGAGCCATGTTAAAGGCTTACATCTTAAGCATTATTTTTGCTGCACTTAAACCAGATAGACTTACCTCTTTTGGTTATTTTCACATTAATGAAGATGCATCATCCTTCAACTGAAACACAACTAGGGAGCAAGGTACAGCAATGCCAAGTACAATCCGATTTACAAAAAAGTTGGGACATAGCGTAAAATGTAAATAAAAAAAGATTTCAGTGATGTGCAAATCATTTAAACCATATATTCAATAGAAAATAGTACAAAGACAACATATCAAATGTTGAAACTGAGACATTTTATTGTTTCTTGAAAAATATATGCCCACTTTGAATTTAATGCTAGCAACAGGTTTCAAAAAAGTTAGGACAGAGTCAACAAAAGACTGGAAAAGCCGTAGATCAGTAAGCATTAATGCATTTTATATATAGCAACATAATAATGTTTATTTTTTTTTACATACCTGTCTCATACAAAATTTTATAACAAGCAACATAAATATATCTATGTAATGCTGAAAAACTAAACCTTGTGGAATATCACACAACTAATTAGGTTAATTGGCAACAGGTCAGTAACATGATTGGGTATTAAAAGGTCATTCCAGAGAGGATGGGCCTGTCAGAAGTGAGGATGGAGAGGGGTTCATCACTCTGTGAAAGACTGCGCAGGCAAATAGTGCAACAATTTAAGAATAACGTTTCTTAACGTAAAATTGCAAAGAATGTGGGGATCTCATCATATATGGTACATAATATCAATATAAGATTCAGAGAATCCGGAGAAATCTCTGTATGCAAGGGACAAGGCTGAAAACCAATATTGGATGGCCATGATCTTCAGGCACTCAGGCAGCACTGCATTAAAAACAGACACGATTCTGTAGTGGAAATCACTGCATGGGCTCAGGAACACTTCTGAAAACCATTGTCTGTGAACACAGTACTTTGCTGCATCCACAAATGCAAGTTAAAACTCTACCATGCAAAGAAGAAACCATATATAAACAAGATCCAGAACCGCCGCGGCCTTCTCTGTGCCCGAGCTCATTTTAGATGGACTGAGGCAAAGTGTAAAACTGTCCTGTGGTCTGACGAATCAAAATTTGAAAATATTTTTGGGAATCATGGATGCCGCAGCCTCCGGACTTCAGAGGAGAGGTACGGCTTCTAATCAGCGCATAGTTCAAAAGCCAGCCTCCGTGATGGTATGGGGATGCATTAGTGCACATGGCATCAGTGAATTGCACATCTGTGAAGGCATCATTAATGCTGAACAATATATACAGGTTTTGGAGCAACATATGCTGCCATCCAGACGATGTCTTTTTCAGGGAAGGCCTTGTTTATTTCAGCAAGACAATGCCAAACCACATTCTGCACATATTACAACAGCATGGCTACATCGTATAAGAGTCTGGGTCCTAAACTGGCCTGCCTGCAGTCCAGACCTGTCACCCATTGAAAATATTTGGTGAATTATGAAACTAAATATAGAACAAAGGAGACCCCGAACTATTGAGCAGCTGAAATCCTATGTCAAGCAAGAATGGGAATATATTTCACTTTCAACACTACAGCAATTGGTCTCCTCAGTTCCAAATGCTTACAGAGTATTGTTAATAGAAAAGTCGATGCAACAAAGTGGTAAACATGCCCCTGTCCCTTTTATGAAAACTTTTTTGAAACGTGTTGCTGGCGTCAAATTCAAAATGGGCATGTATTTTTCCAAAAACAGTAACATTTCTCAGTTTCAACATTTGAAATGTTGTCATTGTACTATTTTCAATTAAATATAGGGATAAATGACCTGAGGACAATTTCACATTAAATGCATAAAATATCATTTGTTTAAATGTGTAAAAAATAAAATGAAAGTACAATTTGCTTACAATATGTTCTGTACCAAAGGTAAATATTAATCATGCTTAATTTCCCTTTTAATAATGGCACTATTCTACACTATTATATTGTGCATGATCCTCATGAGTGCTTTGTAGAAAGTGTTGCCCAACATGTTGTCATTGTGTGGCACACTTGCTCAGAGAGAGTTATGTAGCCACCCACTCTGTCTCTGAACTTGCCCTCCACAGAATACAGATACATCTGAATCCTTTAGCTTCCTGTATCATTGGTGATTATGTCTGATAAGTGGGAGCCATGATTAAGCCCCCCAGTTAATTACCTCAGCAGACGATCATCCAAAAGATTGACCAAATGTTCCAAATTGAGACCCCTGTATGTGGCGCCCAGAAATTCAGGCAACGATCAAACTTACATCTTTGAAATGAAAGATTCTGAAGACCAACCCACAATGCTATGTAAAAAAAGCTAAAATGAGCATCGTGGGGATTATTATGTGTTAATTAAATTGACTCTGTTTCATTTAATGAGGGGGAAAGGATTTTGATGTTAATGCCGCTGATCTCACAGAGGCTTCAATTCACATAATTAACTGGTATTTTCTCAACAAACTAAATAATCAATACAAATATAGTTCATTACTTCTAGTTATTACTACCAGCCAAAGAGTGATAAGTAATTTAGCTACTATTTTTGTAAGTAGTGGCCTGGTAATAGAGGCGAAAAGGCATTATGTGACTTCAATTCTGTCAATTTTTTCCTTGCAACATCATATTCCTTCTATTATTATGAGAAATATCACTGAATATTTGTCATTTGCGAAAAGGCCAGCAGAAAGAGTGAGCATATTATGCTTAAGAAATACCATGCAATTATCCATACATTTGTCCAAAAATGTATACTTCATAATAGTAACAGCACTTACAGTGGATATAAAAAGTCTACACACCCCTGTTATAATGCCAGGTTCTTGTGATGTAAAAGAATGAGACAAAGATAAATCATGTCAGAACTTTTTCCACCTTTAATGTGACCTATAACGTGAACAATTCAATTGAAAAACAAACTGAAATCTTTGAGGGGGAAAAATGGAAAAATAAAAAACTCGCAATAACCTGGTTGCATAAGTGTGCACACCCTTCAACTAATACTTTGTTGAAGCACCTTTTGATTTTATTACAGCACTCAGTTTTTTGGGGTAGGAGTCTATTAGCATGGCACATCTTGACGTGTCAATATTTGCCCACTCTTCATTGCAAAAGCGCTCCCAATCTGTCAGATTGTGAGGATCTCCTGTGCACAACCCTCTTCAAATCACCCCACAGATGTTCAATTGTATTCAGGTCTGGGCTCTGGCTGGGCCATTCCAAAACGTTAATCTTCTTCTGGTGAAGCCATGCTTTTGTGGATTTGGATGTGTGCTTTGTGTCGTTGTCGTGCTGAAAGGTGAACTTCCTCTTCATCTTCAGCTTTCTAACGGATGCCTGAAGGTTTTGTGGCAAAGTTGCCTGGTATTTGGAACTGTTCATAATTCCCTCCACCCTGACTAAGGCCCCATTTCCAGCTGAAAAAAACAGCCCCAAAGCATGATGCTGCCACCACCATGCTTCACTGTGGGTATGGTGTTCTTTGTGTGATGTGCAGTATTGTTTTTGCACCAAACATACCTTTTGGAATTATGACCAAAAAGTTCAACCTTGGTTTCATCAGACCATAACATATTTTCCCACGTGCTTTTGGGGGACTTGATGTTTGTTTTTGCAAACTTCACCCGGGCTTGGATGTTTTTCTTTGTAAGAAAAGGCTTCCATCTTGCCACCCTACCCCATTCATAAGAAGAATATGGGAGATTGTTGTCACATGTAGCACACAGCCAGTACTTGCCAGAAATTCCTGCAGTTCCTTTGATGTTGCTGTAGGCCTCTTGGAAGCCTCCCTGACCAGTTTTCTTCTCGTCTTTTCATCAATTTTGGAGGGACGTCCAGTTCTTGGTAATGTCTCTGTTGTGCCATATTTTCTCCACTTGATGATGACTGTCTTCACTGTGTTCCATTGTATATCTAATGCTTTGGAAATTCTTTTGTACCCTTCTCCTGACTGATATCTATCAACAATGAGATCCCTCTGATGCTTTGGAAGCTCTCTGCGGACCATGGCTTTTGCTCTGAGATGCAACTAAGAAAATGTCAGGAAAATCCTACTAGAACAGCTGAACTTTAGTTGTGATTAATCAGAGTCACTTTAAATGACGGCAGGTGTGTAATGACTTCTATTTAACATGAGTTTGAATGTGATTGGTTAATTATGAACACAGCCACATCCCCAGTTATAAGAGGGTGTGCACATTTATGCAACTAGGTTATTGTAACGTTTTTATTTTTCATTTTTCCCCCTCGAAGATTTCAGTTTGTTTTTCAATTGAATTGTTCACATTATAGGTCACATTAAAAGTGGAAAAAGTCCTGACATGATTTATCTTTGTCTCATTCTTTTACATCACAAGAACCTGGCATTTTAACAGGGGTGTGTAGACTTTTTATATCCACTGTACTTGTGTGACTCATCTAGTGTAGCTAGCTAGTTAAACAGTAATAGTAAGCATATAGTCTTACAAGTCATGTATATATTTTTACATGTTCCTATGTCTATATATTTAACATGACAATTCCAGTGTCTCATCTTGTCTCACACCTTTATTATGTGAAGGCTGTGGGAGCATTGGCTGAAAAACCATGCACCTGTGTGCTGTCTAAAGATAGAGCGGCTGTGGAGTGCCAAGGAGCAGACTCCAGAGAATCCATCCATCTCAATCTGAGGTTGTAGCTGACACCTTACAAAGAGGTACAATTAATAAGGACATTATCCGCCAGTAGGCAACAATGGAGTCCTAACGCAGAGACAGCAACCCTGGGAGGCCCAGGGAAGGACATGGAGAGGGGAGGAGCAGGGGGACTGCAGAGCAAGCCTCATTAGGACCAATTCCTTCTGAAAATGAAATACTAATAGAGGAATCTTTTAAAACCATTGTCAGGTGCCCTGTTTAGATAGGTCATTCTCAGGGATGAACCGTATATTCTGGAGCTCACTCACTACATGTTGATGAGCTCTGCTTTAGCCTAAAATTACATTAAAAAAGCTGAGAGGAAGGTACGTGCTAAATGTTTTTTTGGTAACCATTGTTTTTTTTCTTTTAGTATTTCATTTAATGGTGTATTTTAAATAGGAGCTACAGGAAAATTGACAAGAAATCAGGCAACATGGCTCCCCTGAAAGTGTCCCATTTGTGCAGGTTGAGTGCAGTCCTATGGTTCACAGGGGAGAGGGCAGAGACACCACTGCATTGACATTTACAGCAATCCAGGAGTTGTTTGGGTTCATTGGACTGGAGACAAATGTTGAACCCCAGAAGTTAAAGGCCAGGGCTAAATTTCATCCACAGAGGAGGTCACTCAGTTGGAAAAGAAAAACAGAAGACAGAGGGGTTAGGCGTTGTTGCGGTCTGTAGAAATTGCATTAATTAAAGGATTCCAACCTCACATACTCAAAAGATTCTGTACAAACAGCATAAGTCATAAATGTGCAGAAACACAAACACACTTCAACTAGCTACAACACTACAAACCTGTTTAGAAAGTATAACCTCCACAGGATTTTCTGGTCTGCCATTTTTAGAAGTTAGGCTTGGCTTGGGAGAGGTGGCATTAGTCCTAGGATGGTAAATCAAGGTCAAAATGTAAATAACTGAATAACTAATAGTAAGAATGGTTTGGAAGTATATTCTTAAACAATGAGATCTAATCACTTCTAACTCTCCCCCACTTATTTATGAAGTCAAGAGTTCCTCCCCAATGATCTATTTTATTTTCCTGCATGTTCCATGGGGAAGGGATGAGCTTGGATATGGATTAACAGTGCGATCAATAGTGAGATAGGAGTCTGGTTTTCTAAGCTGAGGAAAATTAATTCGAAAAGCAGTCAAACCCTTATCGACCCAGAGCCAAGGTTTGCTTTCATTGCAGGCAGTTGATAACTCACCAATAATGTGATGAACAGCTAATCTCTAATTTTAAATACAACCTTCACCCCTCACATCCTCTGCTAGGATTGGTCATCTTACGTGGTGTCCCAGTGCTACATACAGTATGTTTTCAATATAGCTTTTATGCACTTAGTTTATCTTTGTTGGCAACTGGATTTTGTGAAGAAAAATTATTCTGGTCTAAAGCATATTCTCAAAGTTAACAATAGATTTCTGTGAATACCTGAGTTTTGATAAAGGTCATAGGTCAAAACCAGAGCAGTAATTTTCAAATACTTGATCAGGCAAAACTCATTAGCGTGATTGTAAAACCAGTTAAAACCTGGAGCACAGGGGTTGTCAGCTTCACAGTATGGCATAATTCATCAAATCAAAGACTACATGAACATCTCAACACAGTTATAGCTAGCAATCAATGCCTTATACACTGACCTGAATGTCTCAACACAGTTGTAGCTAGCAATAAATGCCTTATAGACTGACATGAACGTCTCAACACAGTTATAGCTAGCAATAAATGCCTTATAAACTGACATGAACGTCTCAACACAGTAATAGCTAGCAATAAATGCCTTATAGACTGACTTTAGAAGACTTACAGTACTGTGCAAAAGTCGCAGACCTCCTGAGAAATTTGTGTAAAGCTATTTATCTGGGCATTGCATAAACCCTATATATCATTAGAATTAATACAAATAAACATGAAAATACATAATAGAAATGAACAATAATGTCTTGTGAGGTAATTAATATCTTGTGAGATGTTGCAAGAAGTACTGCAAGATCTCACAACTACTAGAAAATTACTAGAAAAAATTGCACAACAATCTAGCAAAGTGAATTGCTTCAGTTCTGCGTGCGAAGGGAGGCCACAAAAAATACTGAATACACAATGCTTTTGTTAGTTTTCATTATATTGATGTTTCACTACTGTGCATTACTATGGTATATGTTGCTACTGTTTGGAGAAATGACTTAAACTCATTCATTCAGTTATTTTAGAGTGGCTTAAGACTTTTGCACAGTACTGCACTCTGGGCTCAACAGTATGCGTACACAATACCATCCTTAGCCAACCTAACTAGTAGATACTAAATAGCACTATGACTATAAACAGAACATATGTAATTTCAGAATAAAAGTAAAAGCTACTTGAAAGAAATAACAGGTTTTCCAAAGTGTGGCTGGATATAAACAAATGTTTAAGATATATACAAACTGTTGGTAGTTGTTAGATGGGTAATCATTACTTTAGCCATGGTACTTTGAATGAAGTAAAACTTTTATTCAAACCCAATCATCACACAAAATCACATTTTATCCAAAGCACAAATTGCAGGCTTGGAAAAGGGGCCAGGAAGGTGGATTCTGTTCAAGTCATTTAATCTGTCACATTGTATTCTTAAGACTCACCACACGCTTGCCAAATTACATAATTATTTGGGAAAAGTAGTAATTAAAAACAATTTAGTGCGTGAATATGTAAAAAAAAGAATACATTTGATTGATTTTTAGTATTAAAAGAGCAAGTATAGTGTATAATAAGTGTATGATTAACAAGCCTGTACTTTGAAAGACTTCATTAGATAACATTGCTTATATTTGAATTCGTTGTAAAGACAGCATACCAGTTCAGCTTTTGGGTCATATCATGTAAAAGACTATTGTATATAGAATCGTAAGGAGTGCTGAGAACACTGTAATTTAATTTCATCCTATCATTTAGTATATTCCAATGATTTGGACAGCCATTACTCATTGTCATGGAATGGTATTAGCCGGAAGTAAAGTGCTTCTCTGCTTCCTTTTCTATTATCTTCTCTGTGCTGTACCAAATGGAGGGTCTACCATGAGGATAGGTCAATATCCTGAGGGCTGGGACACCAGAGAGGGCGATTGATCTCTCCATATCTATTTCTAACGCTCTGATTCAGGTCACATGATACAAGCTATGGTCTCTACCCCTGTTATGTTCAAAAGGCTGCTCTCTCTCTGACTACAAAGGCTCCGGTGGCATTGGCCTGAAATTAAATCAAAAGTAATTGCAGCCACATTACAAAGTTGTTTTTTGACACAAGACAGCGATTAGCATGGATTTATGTTCTATTTGCCAACATAGAGCCACATATTGTCCATAAACCTTGTCATTCAGGAGCAGAGGAAACCCAGTGTTCTAGAAGGCCTTAATCAGAAGGAAAACAAATCAGGTTAATTGGTGATCAACAGAGTGTTTCTGACTTTAATGAGGCCCTTTTGCCCATGGCAAGACCCAGTTTTGGATAAGGGACTTTCTCCTGCCTGGTTTGCCTCCTTTGATCTTGTTTGCTTTCCACTGCTGGGATTCTCATTGTTGTTTTTAATTACTTCACCACCAAATGGTACAGATGAAAGATAGGTGTCTGTAATTAATAAAATTTCCATAAATTAGAATCACTAACCAGTCTCATTAGTAGCTACTGGCTTTTGTTTTGACTAAAGTTTCATGTCATCTTTTTTCAACTCTAACTATAGAGACTGATATTCACAGTGCAAGACATCACTTGATATTCACCATATTTACTGGTAATCAAATTTCACTGTAGGTAATTAAATAGACCATGCATTTAAATGATTGGGGTCAACCAGTAGAAAATGCCAAATGCTATATTAAAAAATGTTTCAGTCTTATCAATTAACATTAGTCAGCTCAGAGAAACACTTGTTGTGCCATTAGGCCTGCAGTTTTCACAAGCACAAATGCACAATGAAATAGTTTTGTAAAAGTACATCTGTGGTAGACTGTGTAATTAGGGTCAGGCTGTTTTTGTGTTTATGATGGAGATCAATATGTCCTTTAAAGTTTTTTTTTATTCCCATTAAAAGAAATAACTAAACTAGAGTACATGATTATAGTGAATGTACTTTCTTTAAAAAAACACCCGTCACCCTAATATTATCATGCAACCCTCAGGTGTTGTAGTGTACTGTAGCTCTTGCTTGAAATTGTGTATTTTGTTCTTGTATAACATGTACGGTACAACGTCCCAACATATCTGCTTTGTCAAATGGTTGTCTACAGGCTGGTCCTCAGGTTTTCCAATTACCATTCAGTGGATGGGCCATTTAGCACTAGCCAGTACTTAACTCAGTGTTGATTGTATTTAAATAGCAGAGCAGAAGTAAATATAAATAGTCTGCAACCATTCAACTTGATCAATAATTAATTTCTTTGTACCACAGAAGGAGATGATTTGACAATAAGTTTAAGAAGAGTGATTCATCATTCTATTTTGTTTACCTATAATAATAAGGCTCACTTCACTGACCAAAGACCAGGTCAAATATAGATTATACTTAGTGTTGCTTTAAGACAGTGCATTATCATCTGCTAGAGAACTGCCTATCATTACCAGAGATTTCAGTAATAGACTGACATGGATGCTATGGGGAACAATTGGTTTTATTGCATCAATCAGTTGACATAGAAACAGAGCTAAATTGTTAGGGAGAAGAGGCTTGTTTTCTGTCTGCACATCGTAGAAAAATCACAAGCTAGCAGGACAAGAAGCGTCAAAATGGATGGGAATCCAACATTTCAGCGTTACTGATTTCTGCTAGTATGTTTATATCATGAAAATCGATTTAGCACAAAATATGTTTTATTATTGCTGCTTTCATTATTTTCATATACTGATGCGGAAGAGGATCCTGACATGATTTTTTTGTGTGTCTATATGAGTTTGTATATCACCCTAGAAGTTACACTATCCTATCATTGTCATTATGTGGAGTGGACCTAGCTAAAATGTATCCCTAGAAAATCTAATTTAATTAATTTTAATGTTTTCAAAACTTCACTAAATTGCCTATACTGTTGAAAGACTAGTGATTGTGCCAACACTTTCACTAAATATGAACTGAAATGATAAGTAGCATTAGACTATACACTTGTGTCACATAGGACTATAATGTTTTAAATTTAACAAAATATGTTTAACTAGTAGACTTACAATACAGGTACCCACATTAGAAAGTCGTAAAACAAAAAAAAAATGTAATTTCCACAAAAACAAGCACACAATAAAAGGAATAACAATCTAACAATCTATACTTCAGTAGACCTCTCCACCCCCACACCCTCAGTTAGTAAGATGTCTTATTCAACCTTAAAATTGAAGGGTCCCACCTGCCAATGTGTGGCCTGATTAAAAAAGGGCAGGGGAAAGGTTTGGGCTGGCCAATAGGGGAGGTCAAGGACAGAGCAGGCAGTTTCACTCCCCCACCACATCATTTTTGTATGACAGCACAACGCCTAGGTTGAAGTTCACTGAGGCTTTTCATGAACACATTGCTTAACGTCAAACAGAAGATTAAAGCGGGGGTGTCACATCTTGGTAGGCCCAAATGAAAATATTAAGTGCTAAGCCAGCCTCTGCAAAGCCAGGGGACAGGTATCTCATATTAGAGAAGGCCTAGTTAGTAGAGGCTGCCTGCTGCTTTCCAAGTTCTCAGTGGTGGTCAAAAGGCCATACTGGCTCTGGTGCTGCTTTATTGGTAAAATATATTACAGTAGAGGCCTGCAGAACTGCCTTATTAAGAGGTGGGGGCAGAGAAGAGATGCCCCCATGACACATTTCTCTAGAACTGAAGACATCTCCATATTACTGAATAAATTACTAAGCAATATTTTATTTCATTGCCAGATAATATTAGGGTTATAAGGGTTTTGTCAATAATGGATTTATTTGAACTAAGATTACATAGATGGATGTCCACTGTCAACATTATTTACTACAAAATAAAATGGGGAAAAGTTAACAATTACAGTATACTTCAACTTTGCAATTGCCACATGTATACATGGTTTATAACACTTAAATAGGTATAAATATTCTCATATATCATATTAGTTTCACAAAATCAGCACACTAACAGTAACATCACGGAATTCCTTACAGCCAGGGCAAGTGAATAGCATTTCTCTTGTCAGTCAATGCTTTTCACAATCTATAACTTTTATTTTCTCTTAGGGCCGCAATTTCGTTTTAATGGTGCACAGATGCCACATGGATATGTCTTACTGTCTATTTTAACAGGCTCCCTGCATGAAGCTGATGGGAAAAGCAAAGGATAGCTTTGAGGAGAGTAGCTAAAGCTCATTAATAACTCTGAAGATCAGACAGCAAATGAAACCCAGTGCTTGGGTTAATAAAGAGAAACTTGAGGTCAAAAACATTGAAGCAGATATTAAATTCTCACCATATAAGAAATTAAATCAAGACAAATAAGTGGTCAAAGGTAGCTTGCATAATGCATTTTTAATCAATAAAGAATAGTTACAATTGCTTTTAGACAGACGCTTCAAATGTGTATTTTGACTCCCAATGTATAAATTTGCATACATTTTCAATCAATATGTGGTTGAAACATCATCAACAATTTGTAACTTTGAAGTAAAATATTTTTCTTTTCCCCTTTAGGAAATTCTCTTTCATTCATGAATTCCAAAAGCTTGAACTACAAGATCATAACCTAGACATCCACCCACACAGTGACACATAGCCTACGGTGGAAGGAGTATGGATAACAACACACATTCATATGTGCCTTTTAATCAGTCCAAACCAAGGATATATTTCATTGTCTGCACCAGATGTTGCTGCTATCTAGTATGACGTGCAACAAACACATTGCCCAACCCCTTTGGTGGATAACGCTAAGGATAATGCCAGAAGCCATTCTTCCCCAATCATATTGCCTACATTGCCCACCCAGATATGACAGAACATCAAAGAAAACATTTGCTGTCCAAAAATGTAAAACAACAGCTCTGGTACACCAGCTCTGATGGAGATGTCTGTTTAATGGACTTGAATTAGCCATCAGAAATGGATGAGTAGCCCATGGGTACCATGCAGAGTTGAGCATTCAAAAATATTGCCCACGGCATCATATTACTGCCTCTTTTTGTACATATTGAAATATTTTGCTAAAAAGGTGCTAGGGTTGTGTTTTTTTCCAGGAATCTAATGAGCCATGTTAAGAAGTAAAAGGATTTTCACTGAATATTCCTCAGAGAGTTAAGGATACAATAAGTTCTGGGTAACCAAATGGTTTAGTGGCACTCCTTCGCAGTGGGTTCATTTTGTTGTTGTGTTGGGACTCTCAGACCGTGGCTGTAAGTCCCAAAAAAGGAGTTGTAAATTGGCCCAGCATCATCCAGGTAAAAGTTACCTTGTAATGTGACTTGTCACTTGTGACTCCTTGTTTCAAAGGACACATTTCCTGGTCTTTGACTCTCCTGAACCCACTTTCACCTGCTGTGCCATAGTCATGAGATGAATTTCACAAAATTAGAAGAATAAGGGAGTTAAATAAAGTCTTATTTAAAGATGTTTAAACAGCCAGTAATTGTAAAAGTACTGCTCCCATGCTAAAATGGGTCTGTTTTTTGTGTACCTACTGTTTTGTGTGCTACTGTTCAGACTGGCGTCTTTAAGAGATTTGAAACTAAAATGTTACTACAATGTATAACTTCAGAAGGATTGTTGACAATCTTCATTAGCCTGTCTTCATATGCCTAAATGTTTGGACTGTCATCTTCTAAACCCCATTTGAAACCCCTGAAGCAAAAGTGTGTTCCTCTGACATAAGGCCCATTGTTTCAGCAGATATTTATGCTGCTATTTACTGGTTCTCAGAAGTTACAAGGATACTCAGTAACAGCATAATGGGGTTCAGGAAGAATGATTGTGTTGCTTGAGGGCATCAACAATGCTGTTGCATCTGTCATTAAGACAAATCACCTGTATCCCATGTAATATACATTCATATCGGCACCAACTGGAATAAAACCTCCTATTGTTTCAAAAAGGGCCAATGGCTGAAATAGATCTGTCCAAGCATACTATAAGGCGCATGCCAGCTTGGTTATGTTGTATGTACATATTGTAGTCTAGTTTGAATGAAAATGTTTAAGAGAGAAGCCATTTTGTAGCACAAAGATGACTTGTTTCTTTCCCCCCTGTATAGCAACAGAAGCTGGTGCTTCAGACCTCTAAGAGGCTTGGGAAGCTTAAAAGAGGCTTAGCTGCCCTTCTCATCCCCTCACAGTCATACATCGGCTAAAAACTCTATAGAAAGAAACTGAAGAGAGGGAAAGGAATACGACTATAAGACCATTCTAGTACTGTAAGTGTCTACCTCTGTATATTTAGTGAAAAAACTGCTAGAAATACATAATGAAATTAACATAATGCAAATATATAGAATTCCCGAAACAAGTTAATATGGAATAAAAACATTGTAAAATTCTCTAAATTATGAGCAATAACACAGGTTTTCATCATTTATTCTTATTTGTGTCTTAAAGAATGAGCAATGTCTACCATTTTGATAGCATATAACTATTTATGATCAGAACTCCACACAGGCATGAAGCTGATCTTTAAGGTTTTCCCATAATCCCTCCGCTGGATGCGGACTTAACTGGGAGGCTAGTTTGTGATGGGGCTCACCAAACAGCACAATGTTGCATGGGATACTACATTCAGCTTAAGCCAATTTATCAACTACATTCAAAGCACATCCATTGAGCTGTGTGGATGTAGTTTTTGCAGATCTATTAAAAATACCCTTATCTGTATTTAGCATATGCCGTGTATGTCAGTGTTGGCAGCTTTAGACGGATTCACACTCAAAACACCTCAAGCTATTCTTGAGCTGAAACTACTGATAACGTTCTAAAACTTCCTCAGACAAGCGGGATTTTCCCATTCATTCAGTATCCTGTTGTATCATTTTGTTTATTTATTGTCATTTAGTGTCTACAGTGCAGGATTTGGAATGCCATTTAATTTTCTTTGTTGCTTTTCCAAACACAATTTATTCATTTTCCAAATACATTTCGCCACTTGCCTCACAGTATAAAAAACAGCTTTTAGCACTAAAGCTTAGATTACTCTAATTTATAAACATTACTCTATTTTTCTGATAACTTTGATTGGGTAGAAATTAATGTCAGTAAAAGGAGTGAAGAAATGCAAAAATAAGGTTTGCTTTTAAACATAATATCAATTATAATTATTATTATGACTATTATTATGACTATTATTTAACTACTTTTTATATAAAAACTACAGTCAAATTGACAATGTAAGGGTCTAACACTCAATGCATTTTTCAATTTGGAAAATATCAGATGTTTGGATATCTTTTGGTAAATTCAGGGCGTAAAACCACCACTCAAAAAGAGAAGGACCTTTCATGTTACTGTGCGTAGAGTCACAACAGAACTAAACAATCTGGAACGAGTCCAGGAGAAAGGCTGCCAGTGGGACGTCATTCACAGTGAGATTTGCTCTAAGTGTGGTGTTGGGGTCTAAAGTTTAAAATGATCTATTCCACTCACATTTTCATAACCAGACTCTCAGCTGTAGATAAGTCCAAGTAGCTATCATTAAAAATTATCAATTTCATTGCTTTTATAAGCATACTATCAGACATGGTCTAAAAACATTTTCATAAATAATACTCAGTACTAATGTACCACTTCATCTGATCATTTGTGTTACATTACAAAGAATAAGGATTGTCAAAATGTCTTCTTCAGTTTGCATCGATGATTACTGCTTCATTGTTTTCTTAGTATACTGTAGCCTAAGTCTGTTGGGTGTGTAAATTAGAAAATTGTCTGGTAAACATTTATTTAATTCTCCTCTCCACATGATATTAGCACAGAGACTTTGCCTGTGAAGCAGTTGGGAAAAGGCACTGTGATATTTCTGTGATATTTCTGCAGTAGTACTCAGTGCTGAGCACTGAGACTCAGAGAAACAGCAGAATCCTCTCATACCTGTTGAGAAGTCTTTCATCCTTAATGGGCTCATTAGCCACATTGTTAATTGAGTTCTATTCAGGGCAACATCAAAGCAAGTAATAAGTGTTCAATTCCTTTCTATATTTTTGTCAAAATAGAGACCCAACAGTGCCCTAAGGTGGCTTTTGTGGGTGTGTATGCTTAAGGATACTTATTCATTTTTATTTTATTGTGCACCAATACAGTAAGAACATTTGCCATAATAATATTATCAACACTGACGGCATTCTAAATGGCAGCATCTCATCTATTTCAGAGACCCGCAGTTCCACGCCTTTTACTTTAGCCTAAAAAGCCTTCACACCACAGGATTCAGGAGCGTTGCGATGCGGCAAGACTTTTTGTGCTCTCTGTGCAGCTTTTTCCAAAGGGATTTTATACAATTTACAAGATCATTGAAGCTGGTTGGTTTAGATCTTAAATAGATTGACACTCAAATTAACAAATGCTAAGTCTAAACAATAATGATAAAGGTAATGAAATAAGAATGATACCTCATGTCTGTGCTGAATTTATTTTGTGTGTTAGATGGCTTAGGTCTCTTTTTATAATGATGAACCTTCACTTGTTCAACTTGCAACAAAAATGTGCAGACACTCATGCAAATATAATAATAATACTTTAATAATAATTACCACCATTATATCTAATCTAATAAATCTAATTGTACATATTATATAATAATAATAGTATTAATATAGTGTATTATATTTTAAAGGGAAGTTAAAACCAGTTGTCTTAAAAGCAGGTAATGTCTGGCATTTTTACCATAAGAAAATACACATTTAAAAAACACAAATAACATATTTTCTGTTTTACAAATTCTACATCAGCTAAGTGGTTTTCTCCCCCATGATGCAATATTAGTGGGTAATGGGAAAGGAAAATTGAAGCTAACTCATTGGCATTACATTTATCAGCATGTGCTCAGAGGTAATAAGCTGTCAGTTATAAAATGAAGATTTGTATTTAGATATATGATAGGCAAGAATAATGAATAAGCAAACTAGATGAAGCTGCTTTACAACTAAATGAGTTATTTGGAACCAACTGACCAAGAAAAAGTATTGTGATGATGACAATAATTATGGTGGATAAATATGTTCAGTCTGAAGGTGAAGTTGATGAATATGAAATAAAATCATGTTGCTGTCCTGAACCATAAACAGTTAACAAGATGTAATATTTCCAGATATTGTAAAAGAAAAACAACCAAATATAGTGGAATCAACAAACTTTTTAATGAAGGAAATCTCATTAGGATAAAAGGAGCATAGATCAAACCTAGACCCTGTGAACTGCCATCCTTGAGGATTTCGTTTTTTCTTGACAAAATGGATAGCATTCAACTAAAAACAAGTATTTAAAATAGTGTTATTAATAATTTTGCTGTTGTTGTCCACTGACCAGCTTCTGGAATGCCCTTCCAATCCATCTAAATACACCACAGACTATGGGTTACAAAAAAATTGACCTTAAGACTTTTTTCTTAGGAAGGCTTTCTGCTAATAGCTGTGCTCCTTGTTGTCTCGTACTTTGTAATGTCTGGTGTGGTCCTTGTGTCTTTCTAGTACTGCATTTTTTTTGTCTTTTCTCCTGTTTTTGTTTAATTATTACTTTTATATTATATTTTTCTTTTTTTCATGCATTTTGAAATTATTCTGCATAATGAAAATACAAATGTAATAAATTATTATTATTACTCTCTGTGTCTTACTGAGTCCTTGAAGTCCATAAAACCACACAGGAAATTTCTCTATGACACAAGAACCGTATACTGAATAAATAATGCATGTTGTTCCAGCAGTTATTTAATGATACATTGTATAGCGTAATGTTGTGCTATTTCTGAGTTGCGATTCTCATTATCTGTGAATTCTATGCTGTTTTAGAAGTGTACAGATGCCTTTGCATTATTTATATGAGGAACAAACAGAGGTATGTGACTACTGGAGTTGGTTTCAGTCAAACTTTAAGCAAGTTAGAGGAATTTCGATTAATTTAATACCTATACTGTATATGATGAAAGTTTTTCTATTTGACACCAAAGGAAATGTGTTGAAAGGAAGTAATCCCTGTTGTAAGGCTGGCATTGTGTCAGAAACCAGATAATAAAATCAGATGAGCGGGGCATGAATTGCTATGCAGGAAATAATAATAACACTAGCTTGTCAAAATCACAATTAAAACAAAAACTGATAGCACAGGTCCTAAGAACATACAGTCCTATTTTCACCAGAGTGCCATGAATTCACTATACTTCCTGGATTGTTGCAAATGTTACAAACCTTCAGATTGAGGATGGTTATATGTAGTAATGTAGGTTAATTTATGGTTATTCAATTTAAAAAAATAATTATTGTACGGTCCAATATTACACTGCTACGTAGCCCTCTGTGTATAAATTATATGTATATATATATATATATATATATATATACACTGTTTATATATATATATGTGTGTGTATATATATACACAGAGGGACAGCGAGACTGAGAGAAACCATTCCGTGTAGTGAGTCCATATAAAAGTTTTGTTGTAATTTTTTAACAAGCAGACTCACAGATAAATAAATATGTTTTACTGGAATTGTGAAGAAATAAAATAAATCGATATTATAGTGTTTTATGTATAGCAAATTAAGTGTTTATGTACAGATGTATGTAAATACATTGAATGAATTCAAAATAGAATGCTACCTCAAAGCTAACGATGACACTATGTGTATTTAACAGATGGAACACAATGCTAATTTCCATGCATTAAAAAAGTATATCACGTAGGAATAGCATCACATTGACATCACACAGTGCCACAAGGCTAGGTTTTAATATATCACATTCAGAGGACGAGATGGTAGCAGATATGTTCATTCTTCTGACCTGCTCAGTGTAAACAGGCAATGACATGAAGAAAAGTATATTAAAAAAGCCCAGCATGTCTCCAGGACTGGCATCTGATGCCTGTCAAATCATTAAAAAGGAGAAGTGCTGTTATCAATTGTAGTGAATCAGCGATAGTGGTGGCACATGGCTGCGATGGGGTTTGTCTTCCACGGGGGCACTCTAGGGGCCTTTTGTGAATTTATAAAGTGAGATAAAATCGGCTTCATATTTCTCCACCAAATCGCCTGATAAAAGCAAGCTGGGAGAGAGAATTACATGGCAGGAGTTTTGTCGCTAGCCCCATAGGCTTTATGGGTTGGGAATGGAAAAGGTAATGAGAAAAGCTAAGCCGTAGGTTTGCTCAATTTAATAAGTCATCATGCACTATCTATTGTTACCTGCAGCGTGCCCACCAACATGTTGTATGCATAGAATTTGTTTAGTCCAAGTGCAGTTCTATGTTTCTAACGCATTTGAGCAACCTACCAGTTAGCCCCCCCTCTTTCCCACCACAGACACCATTACAAAGTATTCTGTGATATTAATAATCTGAACAAAGTAGACAGAATGAGATTGTACTCTGGTGTTCTCTCTTCTCCAGAAATGTGTGATCACAATTAAGATAGGCGTCTTAAACACAATATGAAAATTAGTCAAATCTGGGACATAATTATTATGTAAAGAACTTAGAAGTAAAATGCTTTCCTCCGATCATACAGAGGCACACTCACATGCACATACACACATGCATTTTCAGGCAGCCAGCATGATAAAAAGCCAACTTGTCCTGTTTTCAGGATACTAAGAAATGATATTTGGCAGCAGAATTTTTTTTATCATCTCATAACTCAGCAAACAAATTTCCTCTATCTCAGTGAGTCCTTTCTTCTTTTTTTCTGGGTTTCATTCTTCCAGTTAACTCTGTATGTACAGACATATTCCTGCCTGAAGGAAAATGGTTTTTAATATGAGTGGATGATGAATGGCCAAACTGAATCCTTGGCAGGAGTTAAAGCTTTGTGAAGACTCTTGGCACAAATTTGATGAAAGCATTTGAAACAAAGAAAAAATACAGAAAAATATAAAAAATGAAAAATGAAAGTTCTACCTCTGATAATTCTGGTCATATGCTAAGTATGTGGAGCTGAGAAACACAGCATCAAGGCATTGTTTTACATTTTACACTATTTTGCAAACCTATTAAAATTAAATATAAAACTATTATTTTCAGAAGAAATATGCATTGGTCTTAAGCCAAAAAAGAATGTTAGTTAACCATAATGCTAAGCTAATAATCATCCATGGTAATTTGCTTTCTTTCTAAGTATTCATGAATATAGCACTATTACCAGGTTTCAGAATTCAAACTCAATGCCTGAGTAGTAGCTATTTTAAAGCTCCATCCCCTAAAATGGACAAATCTCTTTTAACAGACAGGCAAGTCACATGTTCAGATTAGCCATCCTCACTCAGAGCGATTTTTGGAGCGTGTGGAGTTTTAACATGGAAATTGGCTTTGAACCCCATCTGCACAGGTCGGCACATCTTTGAGTGAGGCACTGCTACTGCTGACAGGGAAAATGAACCATCAATTCCTTATAATGTGGCCTGATTATTATCCTACTTACCCCCTGCAAATTCAAAACTTAGAGCATTTTCACCACCATCTAGGAAATGATGTAACCCCCCAAAATATTGTGCTGTATTGATTTTTCTATCCAAAAACAATACAAATATCTCCAAGTTACCAATCTCTCACAAACACAAAAGTATTTAACATATTGGCAGTTGTGGAATGAGCTCTCCTTAACAAGCAGCATTTCACAGAGAAAAACTAAATCCTGTATCCCATTTATTATTAAAAGCTTATGTCAGATGCAAGCATTATTTGTAGTGTAAATAATTTACCAATATTTACACTAAAAAACATATTCTAAATCATAAATTGAACATATCGGATGCACCTATTGCTATGTCTAATATTGACTGAAAATAAAACAAGTAAAACAGTGTAACAGTGACTTCTTACATTGACAAATCCACAACTCTGTTTGACAGCTATGCTGCAATTTGACCAGAAGATGATCACTAGGCCAGTTTTTGTACTTCATAGATGCAAGTACTAGTAGATACAAAAACATCACTAAACAAAGTAAAAGTTAGAACATGGTTCCTACCTTGTTAGCCCTGTTGTGTTCACCAAATTAGCTATAGTTTTTACATAGTTATCAAGGAACAGAGAATACAAAACAACAACAAATTTACTGACCACTAAGTTACGTTAAACAGGACTCTGATGTATAGCACAAATCTGACCAGAGAAAAGTTTCAATGTGTGTGAAGTGAGTGTTCAGCAACTTTGGGATGGGGGGGATCTGTAGACGTCCGTTGTGGGATGTCTTTATTTGACAGGATTGGTTTTGTTATTTCCTTAGGCAGGCCTGTCCGGCCTGCTGGTGTCCCTTTCACCCGTTAAGGCAGCTGGGGCCTGACCCTGCAGATCTGCCCTTCAAAGCAGGGCTCCTTTCAGCCCACCCTCCCTGTCCCCTCCCCATCAGCAACATCCCATTCACTCCCAGAGATAACTTTATTCATCTTGTGCATCATTGTATCCAGCTGAATACAGGAACTATGCAGACACTCTAGTGAATTGAACTAGTGTGTGAGTGTGCGTCCAGGGAGAGTATTATGGCAAAATGTTGTTCATTTAATTTGGATGAATACATTTTTGTGTGCTTTTGAATGGAATCTACTTTTCTCTCTCTCACTCTTCTATAATCTCTCACACTCTCTCACTCGTCTATAATCTCTCACTCACACACAGTGAATCCCTCAGTGCTGATCATAACCCCCATTCTTTTGTTTGCCCAGAAAACAACAATTCTTTATTATTTTAGAAATAATAAAAATGTAATATTTTAATGTATCTGAATTGTTTATCTGATTGTGTATCGTGTAAATTAATTGTGATGAATGTGGAATTACAACAGTCATATTTCTCAATAAAAAAATGAAATACACCCATAACACATTACTGCATAAGACTTTACATAAGACTGATGGCTGCCATGACCATCATCTGTTTGAGATTCTGATGTTAGGATTTTGTATAGCATAGTTTTACATAGATTCTTCATCAGAGTGTTTCCTATTTCTGAAGCTGTTCTTGTCGTTGTGTTTGATTTGCCTGCTGAGCAGCTGGCAGGGACAGTTGGGCTTATTTTCACCTGCCTCCGCCCTAGCAGTGAAGACCACCCTGCTCTTCTCTCATCATTCATATTCAAGCCAGGGCCTCTTGACAAGTCTGCTGATCTCACTCAATGTTTTGTGATATGGACAATACGTTTTTTTCCTCTGTGGAGAAAAATGCTGAGGCCATCGCACTTCTAGAGGCCTGCTTTGGGAGATTTAACTGAGGCAGAAGCAGTGGATTACTCCCCTCTGCAAAAGTCCTGCTTGGAGCATAGCACTGCCCACCCAAACCCGAGTCAAACACTATCTATTGATGCACATACATCGTCACTATGTTTTCGTCATATTCTTTACATCAAAACAACATTTACAGGTGAGAGTTAAATAAATACATCAGCAGAACTCAGAAATCCACTGTACTGCAGGTTGCAAAATATATACCTTCAAATGGTTCTCAGTAAAAATATACTGTGTAGAATGGTAGGCTTCATGTTTATGTTTGGTGAAATACTAAGTGTTCAGGATTTAGTAAATCTACTTTGTTGAAAACATATATGAGCAGGTTTTATGCCACATACAGTTAACAAAGCCATGCCAATCTACTCTATTAATTTGTGTTCATCAAAAAAAGAAATGCTTGACATAAATATGTTTGAGGTATACACCACAGAAAAATAACATTATGTATGAAGTGGAAGCAGAATTACATACGCTACAGTCTTTACTCAAACTTCAACCCAAATCAATGATAGATCAGTTTAAATCATTTGGTCAGTTGGTTTTGGAAAAGAAATGTTCAAAAATGCTATATCATAGCATTTTTTTATTCTTTATGTGAGAGTCTGAATGTTTGTGTAGTAACCATTGGTAACATCATTTTAGGGGGATTTGGAATATCTAAAAGAGAGAAGTTTATACATTAGCGCTGTAGTTGCAAAACACTGTTGATATTCAAATGATTATTGTGCAAAATCTGGGATAAGCTTCAGTGTGAGAGCCCTTCTAAGTGCCTACAACTCTTGCTAATTCCCCTCTCCATTGTGGACTTCACAAAAGCCTTAATCCCATTTCACTTCTGCAGAAAGCTGGGGCTATTTTCCCTCTCATAAACCAACAACACTCCCCCTGGCTGGAGCTGAGAGGCTCTGAGAAAGGGGCCAGTGTGTGTATACTTCAAGGCTTTTTGTGTTACTTGGCCAGTGCTCTGCATAAACTTTTAAGTGGTCCCAGTAGGCCTCAAACACCTTTCAGCAGAAAAATAAGACATCATAGAATGTTCAAAATGAAACCAAACACTCTCTTAACCTATACAATCCAAAAGAAAATGTATGAAGGCGTTTATAACTGAAAGTGAGTTTGGAATGCTAAGAGTAGTATTTTTTTCTGCCTGTGATTTAAATCCCTAGTAGATGAACATTCATTCTGTTGAAATGGAGACTTATTTAGTTGCATTATAAATCATTTAATACATTATTTATAACTTGGTGGTCCACTATCAAAGCAATTGAGGTAGAACAGGATTCAAGTCCCCCTGCTTTGTAGTTTGGCTGCGGCCTGCAATAGAAAAATACTCTTTACTTATTAAGACATAATATTTTCATATTATTAGCAAAATTTGATCCCTAACCTGTGTAATGTTTGGTTTAATCCCAACATTGAAACATTTCAAGGCCATCTAACTTGCATAACTTCATTTTTCTATTGGATATGTGAGTACCTACTACGTATGTAGAAATGGATTTGGATTTTATTTCATAGCCAGCTCCAAGGGGCAGATTTTAAAATATTTCAGTGATTTTTTAATAGCCATACCTTGATAATAAATTGTGTTTCAACAGAAAAATGTATGCCAAGCTGAAATACTAAAAAATGTACTTCTTATTTAATTTTGGTGACAACAATAACAGCAGAAGCTCTTTGTTACATAGTTACGGAAATGCTGAAGTTCCATGGTCTGGTTAAGACATTATTCAATAGAGAGCTATGCCACGCTGTGCCAACCCCATCCTTTAATATGTAAGTGATGGCTTTATTCAATAGCTTTGTCATGTGGTGCATGTGAACATACATCAGCATGAGGCCTGTGTTCATTCATGTTACAGGTGTGTGAATCGGGGACCACTTGTCTAAAAAAGAGGGGGGTGTATTGTTCGGTAAACAGAGATCAGCTGGAAACTAAAAAAAATGGATTAGCTTTCTTCTAATAGCCTTGTTAGCATTCCTGTCATTCAGATCCCACACTTCCAGTTCCCATTTCACTTAACTGTAAACCACACAAAGGATGCATGTTAAACACTTATCTCTTTATTAAATTGCTGTTTATAAAGATGAAAAAATATATGCAAGAAAATACTGTATACTACCAAAAGACTAAGATGTGTACAAATGTAAATTGTGCCACATTTTTGATCAAGCGATCCCGGAGGTTTGCAAATGTGAATATAATTGTTTCAGAACTGTATCAAGTTTCTGTGCTGTGCGCACACATATTGCTCAATTTTCCCTTGGTTGACGCCCACAAGCCTGCATGGTATGTCTCGAACATGCCAATGTAAATTCAAACACTTTGAAGGTGATTATGCAAACTATGATAAGTATATCTAGCGTTTAATTCCCTCCCTCAAACATGCTTTTTTGCCTTCATATGTTACCACCTTACAGACATAGCCATGTCTCTGCTAAGCCACACTAATATATCTCTCCAGCTTTGCCAAGTGAATTGTAGAGTCACTATTAATGTGACTGTTAGTGTGACTTTAAGAGACACATTTAGTGTGACTATCAGAGACACATTTTTGAATGAATAAATTATTTGTCCAGTGGCTTTCACCAACAATTCCTAAATATATGTCATCAATAAAAGTAAACTCTCTATGAAGTTTTCTCTTAATTAGGCAGAAGTTTGTGCTCAACAGTACCTGGATCATATCCCCCTCTCCCCTGTCAACAGACTAGGAGAGTCAGTTAAAGTGGCTAGACCTCTGCTGGTGCAGTTCCACAAACTATGGACACAGAATCAGTTGGTCTGTATCCCTCCTCCCCACCCTTTTCCATCTGCTCACATCAGGACCACAACATCAGCACAGAGACTTGACAAGCCATCTTGCAATCCAGTCAAACATACCAACAGACCAGATACAGACCAACACTACAAGGGTACCTGGTACAAACATACACCAGGAGCATGAAGACCACATGAGATTGCTTCCCAAACAAGATGACCAGAACAAATGCTGGAGCCACTATAATTCATTGAAGCTGATGAGTATCCCCAATAAGGATGTCAAGATCGGAGCCCTTAATCGCCAGGGAACAGCAGAAGCGAAAACAGTTCCCTCACTAGAAACCATGTCCTGTATGGAACTCTGCAGTTCTCCAAGAAGGATTAAGCTTTGTGCTGTCCAACCTAAAAATCCTGGTAAAGCCCCCATGGCTACAGAAGTAATTAGAAGGCTGTTCTAACAGTTATTAGTAGAGTTTTGGTCAAAAGAAAAGACAACAAAACCAGACCAGGACAAAAGCCCCAACCCCAAAAGTAATATGCAGGTCCCCCCTCTGGCAAACTGACACTCCTTCAAATTCCCTTCCTCATACCAAACACTACCAGCCCCAGATCTGTCTCTCATGGTTCCTACTTCCCCTTGGTTGTGAAGATGAGAAAAAAAAGATCAGACCTTCACCCAGAGCGAGCAGACGAATGGGAAGTGTCAGAATTAACCTCTGAGTCTAGGGTTCTCTTGTGTACCTATCAACTAATTTGTCAGTCCTTCTCTTCTACAGATCCTGACTGCTTCCTGTACCAACTGCAGTTCCTATGCCCTATTTTTCTCCCAGTCAGTACCAAACCCAGAATCGGCACCAATCCCTGGTTCCCAGTCCAGGCCCCAGCAGCTGCACAATTCCCATTTCCATTCCTAGCCGCAATCCAGAGCACAACAACTGCAGCCATCACAGCTGCCATTTAACTTGATGGAGACGTCTTGGAATGGACAGGCTTCACCCAGGAAGGAGGGAGAGCAGCTCTGTCTTATTGTGGTTGAGCTTGAGATTGTGGGCCAACATTCAACCAAAACTGCCCTCCTGGCAAAGAGAAATTTGTGTCACCACCTTGGTGCCAGAAAGTAGGAGGTGAAAAGTATTCCAGTGTCATGCACATAGCAATGATAGGATGGATCATGTGTGGATATGATGAAATCAAGCAACTTTGTATAGGGAGAAGCGGAGAGGACCTAAATCCAAGCCTTGTGGGACACTAACAGCGAAAGCCTGTGGAGAAGACACAGATCTTCCTCAATCCACCTGGTAGGATCCGTCTGCCAGGTATGATTCAGTGCAAAAGTGGTAGGGTGGAGTGGAGGATATGATTCAACAGAGAAGAGAGAGTCAGACTATGACCAGTACTCCAGGCCGACTTGTTTGAGAGAGATAACTGAAGATTTGGTCAGTGACAGCACGGTCAAGTGTTTTGGAAAGGAAAGACAGAAGACATACCGGTTTTAGTTTCTGGCATCAGAGCAATGATGTGCTGGTTTCTTGAGAGGAGAGTGACTCTGGCCATCTTAAAGTTGAAGAGGGAACAGCAAAATGTGAGGGATATGTGGATGAGGAAATTGTGAAATGAAAGTGAGGAGAGGGCAGGGAGGAGGGGATGGGGTCAAGGGGGCAGGTTGGGTGATCTGACCACTAGTTGCAAGATCTCATCTGGAGTGACTGGGTGAAAAGAGTTTATGCTCACATGAGTTCTATGTTTGAGGCACTGTCATCAACCTTGTAACGAAGACCTCCACAGAGAGGTGGGGAAGGAAGATTAAGGGGAAGGAAGATTAAGAAGACACTGGCAAAGAGTTTCCCATTTTTTCCACTCCACTTTCACTCAGCTGCCCACATCCCTGTCTTGTGAGGTTGCAGTGAGTCACTTAGCAATGGAGCCGGAGAGCAGGAGTGGAGGAACGGGCTGGCTCGGAAGAAAGTGGGAGTCATAGGATGTAGAGAGGGAGGAGGGTAGTGTCGAAAGACAGAACCAGAAGACAAAAGGGAGAAGTATTTAGCATATGGGAAAGACAGTAGACAAAGTAATGATCAGAGATCTGGAAGGTTTGTGGCAATGAGATTATTCCACAGACAGCATCTGGTGAAGATATGGTCAAGTGTATTTCCTGCTGTTTGAGTGGGAGGTGACTGGTAAAAGGAAAGGAGTGGAAAGAAAGATGTGAAAATGTTTCAGAAGTAGACACAGGAGGATGAAGTTGCCCAGCAATATTGGTGGTCAACTATTGCCAAGACATTTACTAATCAAGGTGTCAAGGTTATTGACAAGTTATACAGAGGCATGTGGTAGACCGTTGATGACAGCCATCTCAAGCTTGACATCTCAAGCTCAATAGACATGTAGCATTGACAGCATGTATTTCAACAGAAGACAGGTGAGCAAGAAGGAAGAGAGAAAATATAGAAATCAGTAACCCTGCGCCACCACCACAACAACCAGACTTTGGGGACCAAAAGTCAGATGAAGACAGGGCTGCTGGAATAGCTATGTTTTCTGGGGCAATCCATGTTTCTGTCATGTCAAAGGACTCAAGGGCAGCATAGGCTTAGATCAAGCCTTGTTGACAGCAGGCTGACAGTCCCAAATACTGCAGGACACCAGGAATTATAAATGTAGCCTTTCTCTCTATCCTTTCTTGATTTACTCAGCAAAGCAACTCAGCAGAAATGTCTTCTTTTTAGAGGATAATACTGCAGCTTAACAAGACTGCCGCTGAAAAAAACGGATTTGTTTTTTGTACTAACAATGATTAATTATTGCCTAGTAGAGGAGAAACCACTCCCCCCAATACAGGCACTGATTATCAAAACAATGACAAATTGCCTGGCCCCTTGCTAGATGGTTTGTCAACAATCAGCTAGCATTGAGTTATGAGCAGTTCACTGTTCCAGTAGGCTACTGGTAAGATAGCATTTAAAGTACATGGTCCTAGCTGGCAAAAGACCCTGCTTTGACTACATAATAATTAGACAAAAATATATGTATCACTCGTGGGCAGGGGGGTCATCAAGCTATAGATAGAAGAATACTGTATGTCATAAGGCCTTAGAGGCCTAGTTGCACCCTAATACAGTGGCCTGAAAATTATTTACATTGTTTACAGGCCAAGAATTTTCAGCTTATTCTCTTCAATTAAGCCATTGCATAATGTATCAACAACCTTCTGTCTCATTCCATTTGTGTTCTCTGATCATGTCAATAGATGAAAAAGGGAGTGAGTTTCAAAGCATGACAGTTTTGCCAGGTTCATCAAATTTCCAGCACAATGATGATTTAAAATCTGACCAAATGGCCTGAAAAAGTTTCCCAATTTTGGAGGAATAACAGATTTTTTTTTTTTGAGTTATCAACACAAACAATTAATAATTTTTTTGGTTCAAACATAAGAGAGAGCCTTATACTTTTATTTCAACATAATAATTTTTTAAACATTTTATTAAGTTGTAAAAACACTTTTGTAAGACAAAGGTTTCAAAAGTATTAACACCCATAAGTAATATTTAAAATAAAACCAAAGAAAGTTGTGTCTGTTATGAAATTCTATGCAATTTGTTGGTCTCAGTCTCCAGGAACTGTATTTATGCCTTTTACCTTTTCCTGTATGCCTGGGGTATTAATATGAGGTTGCACGCATGTAAAATCCCTTTGTCATCCATCACCTTTGGTAAAACAAAAGAGCTTAAAGCTTTAAGAAGACAGACCGTGGTTGACCTACACAGATAAAAAATACATAAACAGTTTAAAATTCTTGTAAGCACAGTCAGGGCAATAATCAAGAAGTTTCAGAAATCTGGAAAAGTTGCAAATTTCCCATGTGAACATTGCCAGACGCATAGTGAAGAAGATGTTGAGGGAGGCAAAGACAAATTCAAGGATCACAGTTTCAGAACTGCACTGTCTAGTGTAATCTTGGGGTTATCAAGTCTCAAAATCAACTGTTAGACGCCACCTCAAAGTCAACAAGCTCTTTGGAAGTGTTGCATAAAAGAAGAGCCCAACCCACAAATTGATGTGCCTGAACTTTGCCAAGCATTATTGGAACTTCAATTGGACTTGTGTGTTGTAGTCTGATAAGAAAAAAACATTTTTTTTTAGCCATGCACGCCATCAACGTGGTTAGCGACCAAAGGGGACTGCATACAAGAAAAAGCACCTGATACCCACAGTAAAATATAATGGCAGTTTATTGATGCTTTGGGGCAATTTTGCTACTAGTGGTCCAGAAGCTCTGACTTTGATGTTGAGATGCAGTAGCTATTTAAGTGGGAAGCCTCAGCACTACTCAGTGCATGGAACTAATTTGAAATCCTTACTGGAATGGTCCAATGTAGTGCTGAAACACAATTATAAGAAGGCAAATGCTGTTAACTACTGGGTTTTTTCAGTATATGTATCCATTATAAATTGAAATGTATGGGTATTGTAGTTACATACATTAGGGTATTGTTGAGAGTATTGTTGAGAATTTATATCTTATATTAAACATGGGAAATATATTAATCCGTATATTTACCAACTGAACCTAGAACATTTCTGTATCTCTAGAAGTCTGGTTTATTACTGGCACAACAGTATGCTTGTATTTAAATAATTAGGTCAAGATGATTTCCTTTGTGTAACACTTGATTCCAAAACAAACATCTTCCCATGCAGTTACATAGGAATACATATGAAACTACTATTACCAATTAAACTAAATGTTACCACAGTTATTTGCACTGATAGTTAAATAGTAATTAGGCCAAGTTTAAGGGAAAATTAATCAAAAACACCTTTGGGACCTTTATAACACTTGCCTCGCATTTTGTCATCACCCTAGACCCCATGTGTATTTAGATTTTTGTAATTTTGTATGAAAATGCTACATTTATCAAGTCACCAAAAATGTATGAAAACGTCTATTTATTGTACAATGTGTGATGTCTCGACTACTGAATTGACCAAAAAATTGAATTGACTATTTTCTGTTACACTTTTTTGCCAGACCGCATAAGTGGAGCCGGCCTAGAAGAGTGAATGTCTCGACTGACCAACCAACCAACCTTTGTTAGCGTAGTGGTTAGAGATGCGGACTACGGAACATCAGGTCTCATGTTCGACTCCCGTCACAATCAAAACACATTATGCCTTCGGATTTGTTAAGGACAAACAAAAACTTTGCCGGCTACAACCTTCAGTAGCTATGTTATAGGAAGCCTAAAATAAAATGGTTCTGGTGGATATCAGGATTTGTTCAGGATAGACAAAAACTTTGCTGGCTACAACCTTCAGTAGCTATGTTATAGGAAGCCTAAAATAAAACTGTTTACTGTTATCTAGCGACTATTTCTGGTTGATTTTTTTGAATTATACATTAAGATTTGTTCAGGATAGACAAAAACTTTGATGACTGCACGATTCTTTTGTCTTTTCACTTAACAAAAAAGTCTGTTATCGTCACCTATATTGATAGTTGTTGTATCAATGTCATTCACGAATGGCTAATAAGGTGTTAAAATGGCCAGTGGCAAAAGCCATACAGTTCATAGATGCTATTTGTGGTGGAGGTAAACTTAATAAGAAACGTTAGTCAGTTTAACACAATGCTTAATGGTGTCTAGCAACATGTGGCGTAGTGGTTAAAGACACAGCCTCTCACGTGGGAGACCCTGGTTTGAATCCAGGGAGGGCAACAATGATATTCACTTTTATTGCGGGCCGGCTGAACTAGGCTTGCCTTGTTTCTTGTTTTGATCTATGAAGTGTAACAGAAAATGACCTACTTTGTGTTAGCGCAAAGGTTTTCTTTATTGTCTGTCATCTGGTTGATAATCTTCTTAGGGGTTCTAAGATTCATAATTATAGGAAGCGAGATGAAGAAACATTTTATCATTGGTCTTCAAGTGAGAAAATCAGGACAATACAACAGGAAATACACTAAACCAGCAATACCTTTATCATTGAGGATACACCCCTTTTTAAGGGAAAACAAAGAATTGTTAGTCAACGCAGGAGATTTTCATAATGCTAGAAGTTTTATCAGTGGTAGCTAGAATTATTGGCTAGTTGAAAGCTAGCTATCTGGTAAAAATAAGATGTGTTGTACCCAGAACCATGAATGCCCTTGTCAGATACTGACAATCTGCACATTTTCAAGTTTTCCTTTCTGCAACAAAGCTTTGTATCACACATGGCCTTGGGAGGTGCAAGTGGTGTCTCAGGAATATATTTATGATGGACTTTGGCTTTTAGTGGGGTTTCTGTGGAGAAGGTCGGGTAGAATTCACTCAAGCTACATCTCAATACTCATGCAACAGACCTAAAACATTTAGGAGTGATGACAAAGGGCCATTGGGCCAAATCTTTTAAAGGGCCCAAAAGTGTCTTTTTTAGATGAACTTTTATAAAGTGTTACCAGTATTGAAATGTTAAATTCTATTCAAATTACGAAGTACATTAAGTGGAATATAGCACAAACCTGTTTGGAATCTAGTCAAAGTTAAGATATCCAACAGTCCGTTAGGAATTGTGATTTGTTTTAAGTCTTGAACCTGGATTCATGATTATTAAATAATAGGGAGTAAACTTGTGAGTAGACTACACATATTTGTGTAGAAAGTGTGTCAGATCTCTTGCACCTAAGAAGGCTGAAAGGATTTAGCAAGGGCCATCAGAACCTCAAAAAGATACAGATGCACCTTTGAGAGATTAACAGCCTGCATCTACACTTATGACCAATGCACCACCATCCACTACAAGGTGCTTCAGTTGGTGGTGCAAACAGTTGAGTTCATCACAGAGCCCAAGCTCCCTTTCATCCAAGAACTCCACACTAGCAGTTGTCAGACGAAGGACCTAAAAATTGTAAATGACTCCAACCACCCCATATAGACTATTGTCTATGCTACAGCTTGGCAGGCAATAGAATAACATTTAGTTAAGAAAAAAGTAAATGTTTTAACTAGTTTTGGACTTTACATTTCTAGATACAGTTAAGTTTCCTTTTATCATGAATATCACATCTTATTTTCTATCAATTGGAATTGTTTTACTATACTTGTGAGGAGTTTTTTAAGACCAAAATATATTTCCATTAAAAATCCCTTTTTCTCTAACCCCAAACCTCCCAAATCTAACCACATTTTCTAAACCTAACCTTTAATGCGTAGCCTTAACTATAACAGTTAACCTAAATTGAACCCTAAAATCAACCCCAAGTATATGTATAAATGTGAGGACCAGCACATTGTCCTGACTAGTCATGATTTACAACATCTAGTCTTCACAAGTATCTGAGTACACACTCTTCATGCTCATTACATATGTTGCTTCTGGAACTGGTATTGTTTAATACCAATTCATTGCTACTTGTACTCGCTGTAAACAGCCATGTAACAGCCTTATACATATTTTATCATTTGTATTCCATGTTATTGTCATTTGTAACACTGTGTCGATATTCCTTCTGTTAATAATTTCAAATTTGTATTTGTTTTACTTACATTTGGCAAAAAAAGTAAACATTTCATTTTTAGTCGAAACCTGTTGTTGAAAGGTCAATTTCTATGATTCATCCTTTCTATTAATTCTATTTCTATACTGTAGTTAACATACCTGAGGTGAAATTTGAGAAGATACTGTAACTTCGGGGAGAAAAAACAGGATCTGGGCATTTGGCAGCCTGCAGCTGACAAAATATTTGTTGAACAAAGTTAAAAATAACATTTGAAAAACATTAACATTTATTGCATTTGGTCACCCTAAAATGTGGCCATTGTGGCACCTGTCATAGTTCCAAGCCCCTATAGTGTAATTTTCACAAAACAGCAATTAGCTCCTCTTTAAAGTCATTAGCCCTGCTCAACCTTTGGTTGTCAATATGGCTGCAGCGTCAATAGAATGTTACCATGTGACCATGGCAAAAACGAGAACGAGTGATGGAGATGCAACATATGAATATACCACAGCTAAGCTAACCAATATTTTTGGGTTTTTAAGCTGATTGTGTGGCACAGCAGCATGTCATTTTTACCTCTTATGTGGAATACAAAAAAGTGAACTATCATACGTATGCACCACACATTGCAGTTGGTGCTAAAAACCATTTTGTGTTATTGTATAAATGGCAGGCAAAGCATACATAGTTCAACTCAGTGAGGACCTGAAAGTTATTTGAAAAGTTGAATGAGCTGTATTTGAATAAGGCTAAAACTCTATTTTCATGACATCTTACTAAAGCACTAATACAAGTACCAATGCATTTTAGAAAATACCATGCATTTACATTTGTTGTACAATATCAAAATAGAGCATACAATAGTATACCTAGCTACTGTATGTATTTTTCTATGAATACATTTTTGTCTGCACAATAATCTAAAAGAAATTGCACTATCCCTTATATAAAGCCATAAGCCTACTCTTTCCATAGGGTATAGCTACGGGTTGGCTTAGTCTAGAGAGATTGTGAATATTGCTTTCCTAGTCCTCTCAAAGGTAACGTTTATTCGCTATCATAAATTATAATTAATATCTAGCATTTAACTCGAAATGACTGATACAGAATTATATAGATTTTTTAATTATTCCGAAAGTCAATATAGACAATGTATTGTGTTGTATAACTGTACATTTGTTAAAGTAGTTTTGGCTTTATCAAACTGTTATGTATTATTAAACAACATTTGATGATTCTCCAACAAATTTTTCAACTTATAATAGCGTGACCACACTTATCCCATCAACTCCATAATAACGACTGTATGTCAATCTTGTTATATTTTACAAAAATGCTTGAGTGTAAGAATATACCCACAGTATTTGTGATTTATGACTGACATGCAACCACAGTTCTCTATTATAAATGAAATCAAGCAGCCTCTAACAAGTCAGTTCAGAGCAGGAACTGTTGAGTTTCTATCAATTACCTTGTCTAATTGCTGGTACAAATCATAAAAGCACTACATTGAAAAACAGTTATAGAGTGAGTGAAATAAATTATGAATGTAGGTGATCACAAATTGTAATTGACCGAGTTCACCTTCCTATTTAGCTTAGATATAAATTGAATTAAGCAAATGTGTCTTCCACCAGGGAGGTAGATGAGTTAGTTATCGGCTTCATAATCTTTTCTTTCAGTCAACGGACAATATTGACAACCTACAGTAGACAATCTGAAAACAAACCTGACAATTTTAAACTTATACACTATGTTAAGCTGTCAGAAAAAAAAGGTTTATTTTCTCCCAATTCCTTTTAGTTAGGATTCCATTCTTCAACTTATTATAATGTTGTACTGCTACTCCCTGCTGACTTGCAGTTGTTTGTTCCATATAACATATGAAACACAGTAATCTGAAAGACTATAAGAAGGGTTGAAGAGAACATTGTTAGCATTGGATGAGGCTCTCTCAACATTTGATTGATCCACTTGAATGCCTGTAAAAAGTGCAGTGTCTGTGATAACATGGTTCATCAGACAGCTTGTCTCCTTTTAAGTACTGGGATACACTGATGTCCTGGGATCATCACTGTATATGACTTTGTCTATTTGTTTAAATTCCACAACACTGTCAGCCTATACTACACAATTACTTGCACATTGCCACTTAACTAGAGAATGAGTATATTAATGAGTTGATCTTAACCAATAAAATACTACAGTGTCTTGTTTTATTTATGTTAATGTACTATATTCAGGATTGGTAATAAAAAGCTATACAAAAGAAGTGCTAAGCCTCAGTAACTTATTACATTTACTAAGGTCTTAACTAGTTGTAAAATCCTACTATCTTTTGTTTGCATAGACTGGTGCATTCTGGGAGGAATTAAGCCGATGGTTTGTTTAGGAACTTATTAATTTCTGAGTTTAATTAATATTAAAGGAGTGGCAGGCACAAAAGCACAGAATAGAGAAATGCAACTGAAATCTTAACCCCAGAAACCCTCATTTGGAATACCTTGCGTATCTCTATGATGCACCAGTCTAATCTGAGGCACACTGGTTTGTTCAGGTGAAAAGTGGTGTTAATTCCATATTGGATGTGGGCATGTGTTGAGAGCTGCAGAAACAGGTAGAGCATGCCATGGGAGTCAACTCATGACCTGACAGCAATTGCCAGGCAAGGTGTTAATTGGGAAGGTGCATCCGTCCATTGGTGTTGGGTGTCCCGTAGCAGAAGACATTGTACTTGCTGTTTGACTACTAATAGCAACTGCACTTGTCATAAGCATGATCTTTCAGTGGCTAAGGACATTATTAGTTTATTATATTCTCTAGTCATACAATGTTCGCTGACTGCACATTTTTGTGAGTGAGAACATTCAAGAGTGAAAAGAGAGGGGGAGTTAAAGAGTGAGAGCGAGAGACACAGAGATAGAGATGATACCTTCCAAGCTAAGCCTATCAATAGTACACACAGTAGGCAAGAGTACTGGTGTTTGTGTTGACCAAAGAAGAGATAGTATCTCGCCTAAAGCATGAGACCACAAATCTGACTGCTGATAGACTGTGGATAGATATTATTAACAGTAGGATGTTACCCAAAAACTGTAGGATGTTGTTCCTTTTATTGATAAAATAACATAACATATAACTTTACATACTGGGTACTGACCTGGTAGCATCAGAGAGCCCAAACCTCCAAATGGGGGAGATGAATGGAGAGACAGTTACAATAAAGCTAGCTAACTAATGACATTCTCACTGTTTAGCTAACGTTACCTAGCTATCAGAAATGAGGCTTTTGTGTACATTTTTGTTCCTTTTTAACAAAAAATTTGAAACAATATTGAAATTTGAAAGACTATTATATTAGTGGAAGTGCATTTTTCAAATTAATGCATTGTGTTGTCCTTCTATGCACCCTTGTGACTTGATTTTTACCCATTTAACCCAAATGACTAAAGCCCTAGTTATTTTGTTAATTTAACAATGCAATTCCAGAAGAGTCGTTTCTAAAATGTGATTGGTTGTGCGTTTTTGCTTGTCTCTCAAGATTAACCCTGTCTTGAACAACAGAACTCCCTTTTAATGTGGAGAAAGTAGTTGTTTTTAAATATTTTTTTATCAAAAGAAATAATAAACAAATAATGGGCTGACTACAGTGTAAAAGCAGGTATACTGGCTCTACTATTCTTGGGCATGTTGTGGTATTTTGTTTTATATAAGCGAGCCGGTCATATACAACAATTTAACCTTGTTACTTATTGGCTAGAAATGTTTTTAAAACAAATCTAATTTGAGCATTACAATTGATCCTCCATGCTGCACACAATGAAGTTATTTTATTTTTCATTCTTAAGTCACTACATGTGCTCTTTATGACAGAATGTTAAAATTAGATGAAATCCATTGTTTTGTCCTCAAAGTTACACTTCACAATGCTACCCAATTTGTGGAACGATCCAGTTGTTGAGAATAAACCCAGACCCTACACTAATAACCTGCCTTTTCCATTCCAAACCCTGTTTTCTGATGATTTATAACATGTAAACAACTTCTACACATGGAAATGTAGAAACACTGATTCAGTATCTTTTTTGTGAGCATAGCAGAAAATCTCTTTAGATGAATATATTATAATTCTGATTTGTTTTTAAATCTTGATTGATGATAATGTTTACCGTGCTATAGTTTAAATGATATTTTAAATGTTCATGATAAAGAAAATATTTTACATTTTCTGTGTGCATTTTGTCTGTTAGTCGGAGCATTATACATTGTTACATTTTGTTGCATACTAGCGTATTTTCACGGATTCAGTACATAGCTGTCTCTATCTATTTGAATATGAATACACCCCTCTCTGATACAGCAAAGGCTGTTCTCCACAGAATTCACACAACCTTCAATTTAACCTCAGAACCATTATGTTCAATAGGGACTGGCCTTTCTATTGTGAAAGATGCAGCATCCTACTTTTTTAACAAAAGGGTTTAATTAAACCCAACGCATTCCAAAAGAAACAATTTTGGACCACAATCATACAAAATGTGTCCAGCAAAGATAATTCCACCTAATGGAACCATTTAAATGTGTTGGCTGAAGCCTCTACTGGACCTTGGATAATATATCATGGCTTTTGTGTGTTGCTGTAGATTATCTTTATAAACATGACTAAGCGAATAAGACCAAAATCAATATGAATGTTTACATTAATTGTTGCATTATAGGTTTGCAAGACAATCCACATTTTGTGAATTGATTTATACAAATCACTTGGTGTACATTATGGACCATATCCAATAAGACATCTTAACATAACAATATTATAATGTAGAAAAACAGAAATACCATATCAACAGAGTAGATCTTTATGCTCATTAGTTGTAGTTAATACATGTAAATGTTACTGACAAAATATGTTTTCTGCTCATTAGACGAAATTAATACATGTAAATGTTACCGACAAAATAATAATTTGTCATAGTGATTCATGTTGGTGAGGTCATTTGTTCTGTTATCAAAAAGGTCTTCACATCTCAATCAAATAGTAGCTCAACTCTACCAGAGCCATCTCAGCTTGAAATAAGGGCTGGACCGGCAACAGGACTACCGACTCGAGCTGTCAAATTTGTGGTTGATATCTTAATCAACAGAAGTAGGATAAACTATTGTTGTGGTTTGAGAGTGTATTTTCAATCAGAAGGCCAAAAAAGGGGAGCACGGATGTGTTCGGTCAGTGCGAACAGCAGAGAAAGACTTTGTGGATGACGCCTCCTTTGTGACATCTGCAGCGCAGACATAATGAATTATATTATAATTACAATGCACGGTCTGTAAAAAGGGACAAAACAGATATTTGACCAGGGGGTGGTGTGTGCTGCACCATAGAGACCCAGGCCACTCCAGAGCACAGGCCCGACTGCAGTTCTATTCAGATCACTTAAATTTAGACAAATCTCAATACGAATGCACACAACAGACATCTCTAGTGAATGGCACTTTGTTCCTGAAATAAAAACATTTGAACAAGGTCCCCATATCGTCTCATACTTTTCTGACAAGCCACGTCAGTCTTGGATGGGGCTAACTTCGCTCTATCTGCACATGTGACCAGTTAAACTAACCTATATTTGAATGGATTCAGCTGACACTCGCCCTAAAAATTATTTTAATGTAAATTCATACATGGTGTAAATGAAAAGCAGAATGAAGCACAGCCATTATAGTTGACAACTGGAATGCTGCCTATTCTCTGTACACATTCACTCCCATAGGTGAGACTGAAAATAAACAATGCAGTGAATGAGGGAAAATGTGAAATGGTAAACCTGTATATGTGTGTGTGTGTGTGTGTGTGTGTTTGTGTATAAGGGCTACGGTTGGGTTCGAAGGCTGTGCTTGTGTTCGGTGATGCTAGTGGTTGTATAGGCATGTTGGGGAAGGATAGAGCGAAGCGGAGAGAAGCAGAGGGGAGGGAAGCTGGCAGTGACTGAGAAGATGAGGATTTGACAGCGAGGTGACAGAGAGTTCAAACAAAATGAGGCTTGTAGATTAGCAGTGCTCCCCTCAGTGACAGGTGTCATCTCTTGGGGCAGTCTGTCACTCTGCCTGCTGCCACTCTTTATATAATACCAGGAAAGAGTAGGGGGAGAGGGGAGTGGCAGCACCAGTCTCACCTCGCCAAGCACGTCCAACTGGAGTCTCCCTGCCAGTCACCTAGATTAAAGCCCAGGTGGCAGAGGGAATCAACAGGAGGAACAGAAGCCAAGCTAAAAGGAAAACAGTATTAAGGCAATAATGCCTACTCCCTTTCTTCTGTGAATGAAATACTATAAGAACAATATATGAAGGATGTTTCAGGTTAACATGTGATTGCTGTGCCTTTTAAGGCAGGTTCAACTTTCTCATTAATTTGACACATTACATGTGTGATGTAATATGTAGATGATCTCGGTCATGGACAACGCCCCATGTTAGATGAAGGCTAAAATAAACAATTAATCTTTGACATGGTAGTTTCCAGGTGTGTTAATAAATATATGAATATTACAGCACATCTCCCATCTGTGTCACATTAAACACCCTTTTCCATAATTAACTGCTGATAATTCTGAAATTAGATCTGTATTAAGATATCACAGACACTTAACTTTTATCTCTCCGCAAAACGAAAATAGACGAACCTGCACAAACAGTGGTTGAAACTCGTCTCCGCACACACCTATTAATTCCCATCCTAACATAAGAGAAGTCAGTGGTTCTCTTGGTGTTCTTGGAGAATTAGCACATTTCCTGCTGGCCAGTGTAAGTGAGGCCCTTTCAGATTACTTTAACCCAGGAGGGTATTAACTAAAGCTGAGAACCGGCACACATCGTCCTCCCGGTGATACCCAGGGTGAGACCTGCTGCTCCCTGCCCAGGACTTCAGCCATCTGCTCCCCAGATTGGACTGAAATATACACAGCTAGGGCTGCCACCACCCCTCTGGGTTACAGAGTCAGTGGTGGGTCAGCCATTTCTTAACGAGTTTGGCAAAGCTGCTACCTTACATTTGGAATAAGATAACAATGGTGTTGGCATGATTTACGTGAATTTTGCACCATAATGTTTTTTTTGCTGTTTTTATGTTGATTGTATATCAAAACCATTAATCTGAGTAAAATGACAAAGGGAACATCAATTTACCAAGGGCAACAAAAATATAAAAGACAATCAGAAATCAAGATGTAAGCACAGAAACAAATACCCTACTAATTAGAATTCTGCCGTTCATCTTTTGGACAGATGAGGGATGCCCCCTATTGACTTTGTCAGGAAAGCCAGTACAGAGGGGAAAGCAGAGATGAGTGAGTTTAACCACTGTGCGCTGCTGCCTACAAATTGTGTTGTAAGCCATGCCAAGCCCCAGCATTCCTGGCATTGCAGTCACAACTGTGATAGTAGAGAACAGATCCACTGATAGTGTGGACAATGGTGGGACTGTATTATGTCTTACGTTGAAACTTAGATGGCCAATCTACATTAAGGTTTAAATATTCATTGTGCAGGTTGCAGGGGACAGAAGGTTATATATGTATATGGTCCTCTCGCGATCGGAAAATTCTCTCTGCATAATAATCAGATGGAATGGAGTCAGAAACGTAATGAAAACGAAGATGAGCTACTGATGCATAAAACACTTTCTAAAATATTGTAATGATCAATTAATATTATTTCTCCAATACGCTTGGGGTATTTTTAGTACATGTATTATATATGTATTATTAGATTAGATTTCTCGTTTCAATAAAGAGTAGCTTAATCTTAAATTAAATCTCCAGTTCTTGTTTTAATAAATTGCATAGATTTTAATATTCACAAGTTCTTGAAAAGAAGAATGAACTTCCTCAGAAAATGATCTCCCAACGTAGCAGCCTAACAACAGCTGTGCTCTTCTGCCCTGTGCATTTAAAAACTAGTCATATTCTTCACACTGCCTCTTTGGGTCTGTGAACCGGCGTACATTGGGGAAATAGACCACCTTCGGCACAGTTGCGCTAGTGTGAGTAATGAGACAGGCTTTCCATGGTGCTGATAGAGGCTCCCATTAAAAAACGTGCTCCCGGGTATCCTCTCTCTCTGCATTCTGGGAAAGGAAGTGGGTTCTGATACCACCATGTATAATTTGTTGCTAGATCAAAGACACACTTATTGGCTTTATTATATATATTTTTTTCATTATTGTAACACCTACCTCCTGGTCAAATTACAGTTTAATAGACTCTGATGCAGACAGGGCTCTGACGTGTGTGTCCTATGTATGTTGAGGAAGGTTATATCATATCATTATTTGAAAATGATTAGTTGTAGTGGCTGGTAGGATCTTACTGAAATATTAGTTAATTACAGTAAAGTTTTAAGAACTCATCAAATTAATTAAAATAAAAGAGCTCTTTCGTCCCATCCACATTTTGCCAGACAACAACGTCCACTCATATTCACCTGGCCTTTGTTGCAGTCACAGAAAAATGGCTCCATAAATTATCATGTTTCTTTTAAGTATTTTGCAAAAGCCATGCCATTTAACCTGAATTGACACACCCAAACACACACACTTTCAACACACGCTTGTCACACACATGCACGTGCATGCACACATGCATATGCGCACGCACACACACACACACACACACACACACACACACACACACACAGACACACACACACACACACAAAACAGTTTTTTCTATTAAGCTCAAAGCTATCCTGAAGAGGATTATTTTGAATTTGTCAGACAGCCTCTTCATATCTTTGAGTCTTTAAATTGGGATATCTTTGGAAGTGTCTCCTATCAGAGCAGAATTATTTCCCCAACTCACACTGAGGGATGTGTACAGCATAGGGCTGTCTTTTCTCATTGCATCAGTAGATGTGCAGCATTATAACTCATGAGTGGCACCTCATTTCACACCCCTTAATGGCTTGACACTGGGAGCACACAAGGTTTCCAGTCAGGGAAGCTTCCTTTCAGTTTTGGGCTGGGGTATACAGGATTGGAAGAATAGAGGGGATAAAAAGTTGGACGGAACTGTTTTTCCCCCAACTCAGCAGAATGTTTGAAATCGTGACAGAGAATATTTAGTTTTACACTATATTTTTAAAATATACATATAGAATGCTGTAGTGTAGATGTGTATATACAGGACAGTATAACTGGAATATATTGAATGTACTGTACATCAAATTGAAGATAAGATGGAACAATTTTCCCATTTGTGCTTCCCTGAAAAGCACTTCAGTGGCCTATGCAATGATGTTTGATGTTTGGGCTGGATGACAGACATCGTAGCCTTCTAGCTTAGTTGTCATATAGCAGCAGCCATCCAGAGCGAGGAATGTAACATTATTTTATAATTGTGTCATGACATCATGAACTCACTGGTGATATAGAACCATGTTAATTTTCTGATAGCGCAAGGCTGGGTGTTAGAATCAGAGTTTTGATGGGTGTAATTTGTGCCTCCTACACCACTGTGAAAAGAGCAGGTCATCGGCAGGATAAATACAAATTAAAATTGATGCAGGGCTCATTTCTGCTTGACCAGTTTGTATAGAGAGGCTACAAATGCAGACATGGTGGGCTTGTCATTTGGTCTTCCGTTTCACACTATAGCCTTGAAGGCAAAAACTGCAGATGAAATGTATCTGCCCAGGGTTATTTTATTTGCAAAATTCAGTTGAAATAAACATGTTTGATACAGAGCACATTTTCATATATCCATTCATACCGGTTATTAACTTTTATGACTTAAATATACATAGTTAATTAAACACAAGAAGTCATTGAGAGAAGACTGGAAACTCAGATACAAACAACAGACTAACATGTTAATGTTTTCCTTCACTGGAAGGCTGTAGATTGTTAAGGCACGTACAGTGTACAGAAAAGCTTTTGATTTGTGAGAGATTATTTGAATGACAGTCTCATTTTGTCTCGAGGCCATAGGTAGAGGAACTATAAGTGTTTGTGTGAGTGTGTGTGTGTGTGTGTGTGTGTGTCCGTGCAGACTGCACAGCGGCAGGGGCCAAAGAGGCTGTCCTCCTGAAACACTGTCACAGCTCGTCTGACTGGCAGTTCAAGAGCTCTTCATTAGAGCCCCACTGTGTCTAAGGGAAAGAAAAACAATGTGCCCAGCCTGGGACCTGTAACCTTTCCATTTAATCAGGAGTTCAAACTGCATTGTCTCCCACCACAGCGTCATTCAGTATCTGGGGCTTGAGAGCAACTTTGAGGCAAATGGCTTCACATTAAGCTAGGCAGAAACTCTTGCCACATCACAGTAAATGCATTCAGATGAATCAGGTGTCTCGTAGCCTATCTATGTAATTAATCACACATGCAATATTTTTTATTTCTGAAATTGCATTTTAATCAGTTGTCAATATAATTTTTTTGTTGTGATCAAAATTCAACATTGTTAAATGAATTCATAGCCCCCTGCATCCCACTGCTTGCCTCTGAAGTTAAGCAGGGTTCGGTCCCAGGATAAGAGACCAGATGCTCCTAGAAGTGTCATTTAAGGGCCTGGAGGTGGCAGTCTTTAGTCTTAATATCACATTCCAAGGCCCCAGGGCAGTGAAGGGGAAAGTGCCCGGTGCAGGATGCCATCTTTCCAATGTTATGTTAAACAGGTTTCCTGACACTATGTGGTCACTTAAGATTATTATAAGATTAGGGGTGTTAACTCCAGTGTACTGGCCCCTAATCATCCCCAGCTGCATTCATTTCCTTTCTTCCCACTGTAAAATAAAGAAAATGTGTCAAATAATTTAACTACTCAATGTGTGCAATCAATAATGTATGTGAGTCACTCTAGGTAAGTGACAGCTAAATAAGTAAAATGTATATGTACCTGCTAATTGAGAGAATTTCCAGGACCAAATCCCACTGTTTTACTATATCCTAAGCACCCCTGAAACTTATCAGAAACAACTGCAGAGTTTATTACTGGATGACTTTATATCTTGTCTTTAAACATTTTCGGATTATTTTGCGTTCATAACAATTAATTTGCATTTACAGTGCCTTGTGGTGTGTTGTCTCAGTATCCCAAATGAGATTGGCACAGGGGGATTCAAGCCATGTCCAGTCTTTGAGCAGAAACACATTGTGGATGTACTCACTTTCTTTTCTTTAAATGCATAACCTCTGCACACAATTTCGACATAAGTGACATGTACTGAAGTTGTAGTTTCTGCTCACTTAGAACCTAATTCATTGACAAAATTAATATTGTTTTGTTGTGTTACATTTCTCACATTCTGATACAATGATATTACTCACAAAAACAGACAGTAATGACAGCTTTTCATAACAGGGAGAAGAAGGCACACGTTGCACTCGATTGCAAAACATATCACCTTTGGCAACAATGTAATTTAGAACAACACATTTAAAATATTTTCTCTATACAGTGGCAATTTAACTAATAATCTTAACAGTGCTACTGGCCAGATATTCAGATATTAGTCTAAACATATTTTCAGCAATACAATTATTTAAAAAAAGAAACTTGGATAAATACAAATTATAATGACATCTCTAGTTTACAGCAGAACGATTGATTTTGTCTTGCTGTGAGCTAACACACTTAATTTTAGTATGCAAATGAGTGCAATTACAAAGCTTTTAGGTGAAGACACATGACAGCTGAGGTTGGTTTTGTAACAGGCCTCACCCAAACAGTTGTCATGGAAACAATGTAGAATGACCTCACTGTCAGATAATTGAGGGTGTTATTGTAGAGATAGCATCTCAGTATAGTTAAGTTTGTATTAATGCCCACATATTGAAACAGCTGCCTTATATTCTATTTTGTTTAAACAATGATAGAATTACACTTAAAATCTTGTTTCTGTTAGTGCTATTTATTCTATTTCATCCATACATTACAAATTTGTTTACATTTTTTCCAATTGAAATGTCACATTTATTCATTAGGTATTTGGTGGTCTATTAACAATATGTACAGTTCCAATGTTTGCTATACAGACTGCATGCTGTAAGATGTAAGAATCTAGCCTGTTGACGCTACACACACACACTATATATATATATATATATATATATATATATATATATATATATATATATA
>JACXGI010000052.1:99491-156692 GCA_016801175.1 Esox masquinongy | reverse complement strand
GAATTAGATGCTATAAAGGTAAATTACAAGAGGCAGTCTGTAATTGAGGTGGCAGCAACATGGGCCTACTGAACTAATCCCTGACTAGGTCATGTGATAGACTGTCCTCCAATGGCAAGACTTTTTTTTGCCACAAAGTCAGGGCAGCTGAGAAAATTGATTTCTCATCTGAGCTGTATTTGATAGCTTTTGAAATCAGAAATTGAAATTAACTAACCTACGCCCTGTCATTACAAAAGAGCAAATTAACATTGCAACCATGTTTCCTATTGGTAGAGCAACTATGCCACCAAGGTACACTTCTAAATAGACTTGAGAATGCATGCACTCGCTCTTTCCCTCTTTCTTTCTAATTCTGTCAAAATCTAAGTGAAAATAACAGATGTATTTCTACATGGTGATTTAAATAATGTTTGTTATTTTGATCACTGCAAAGCCCAGACATGCTTTTATGTGTGAAATATGTGTGAAATTGCTATAAACCACACAAGTAAACATTTATGGTATGGCTTGTACACCCTCTCACAGTTTTTTGCAGCCTCTCGGTATGAAATCAGATTTTGCATGCAATTTATCTATATTTCATTTTATTACTCATTAACAGATTTTACAGTAGCCTTAACATATGCAGGCAAATAAGTAATATGTGTTCTTATGCCAGATCACTGAAGCAAGAGCATATTTCTTGTCTTGGGGATGAAACTACCTTTCTACATGAACTCACAATGGAAACACTTTAGTAATCAACCAAATAGTGCATCCTTTCTAAGCACATGGCAGCATTGTTCACAGTAATTGGTTAATGAAAAAGCATTTGAATTTCAGAACATAAATACTATGATTTGTTATATTTTTGGAGAATAATTAGAACCCAATTCATGTCGTGCAATTATTATGAGCTTATAATACACCACATTGTTTAGATATAGTGTACAATATTGATTGGTTTATGAGGATCAGATTAACCAAACAAGTGTTAGTGAAAGTAAACATTGCTGGGAAGTGAAATTTAGTAGGTTTATTTGACAAAAGACACACTGAAACAGATGTTACTGCAGGTGGACATGAAGATCAATAGACAGTGGAGAGCAGATAGATAGTTACCTGAAATGGAGGAACTTGTAGCAGATGTTAAACAGACTGATGCCTGGGTAGGCAGATCAATGGACAGGAGGCAGATGGAGTACAACATGCAGGAGCGTAGGGAGGAGGTTTACTAGACAGGGACATGAAATAATGGGAGTCACATTTGATATGCAGATGGGTGCATGCCCACAAAAATCTACCATTTACAAAACAAGTAAATAGTAGGTTGCAACTTGGCAAGAAACTTTTCTACGTCTTTACTACTTCCACAAACTTAAGAGTCATATATTTAGCCCTTCACTGTCAGGGCTATTTGAAATAATATAATGTCCAAAGGTATACTTCCTATTAACAACTTCCTCATGGTGAAAAGTACTATGTCTGTGAATTGCGATTCTCAGCGATTTCTGTGCTTGAAAACATATCTAATTAGGCACTGATAACGAGTATTGCGTCAAGCTGTGAAAGAACGCACTATCCCCTTTGGCTCCTATTAGTGATGCAAAGACTATGCAAGTCCCAGGAAATATCTTGGACAAGTGGATGATTTTACATTTTAACATTCAGGTATACAATCCTTATGCTATATCATCATATTGCCTAAATATTGTATTATTTGCCTAAAGGGTTGTTTGCATGCATAATGTAATGGTTGGTTTTATTGATGGGTTTATTGTAAAATTGTATTATAACACTGTTAATGGGTAATTTCACAGGCTTCAGCTGTAGGGCAAAAATTGACCTGTAGCATGTAATGTATTATGCCATAAATTTCCTTGACACAATGAGAAATCTTTCCATATTGAACTTACATTTCAAAACATACAACCGGATTTGGTCTAGGTCTTTCATACCCTCTCTTCTCATCCACACCTACCCCCTGACATGCCTTGTCCCAGTGGCCTTGCTGTCCGAGAAGCAACTTGAACTAAGCGATAACCTGATAGACTTTATCTTGTCTTGCCTGGGACTCAGTAAAGTCTGAAGAAGACACTTCAACTGTAAGGCATCCCCCCAGAGCCCTAACCTTCCCCTCATCTCCCCCTGCCAGCCGCAACGGCTGAGAGCTGTCAGCGGCCTGTTGCTTATTGATGTTTCTGCATGTTTTATGTGTATCTGAGATATGATGGCCCTGACACAGTGCTGATTTCAATCAGCCTGCCACACAGCACACAGTCCGACAGCAGGAGAAAGTAAGACAGAAAAAAAGAGAAGAAATAATCTATGGGGATGTCATTGGCTCAGATCGGGTCTAGTCTTGTCTCTGACCGGGGGACTCTTCTCTCTTCTAATGAAAATGTTTCATTCACATTTCAAATTAGCGTACTGCATGCCTCCTTGGCTGATGAATTCAATAGAAGAAAAAAGAAACGAATAGGGAGGGAAATAAATTCAGCTTTTGTCAGATTGGGTAGGCTAGAAAGTGACCCCTGAGCCAAAGGTTCTGACACTGCATCAATCCCTTTAGGAGTGAGAAATGCTGGACCAGCACTGCCTGAAGATTACTTCAGAACATCTGAGGGATGACTGCTCTATCTATTTCACATATCCTATGCAGACAAGAAGCTTGTATGGTCTGGATCCTGAGCTGGCCGCTAAATTAGGTCTGAGGGGAACCATGTATCCAAGGCAATTCATATCCTAACCATTGACAAAGAACCCAGTGAAAAGAAAAGCATCTAGTCCCTCCTTTTTCTTTATACAACCTACTAGAATAATATACCATTAGTAATCCCAATAAATCTCTTTGCAAACTGATACACATGCACACATATCCTGATAAAACTCTCCCACGCAGCTTTTTTACACAAACATTACAGACATTGCCTCAGTACAAATCACCTTGCTAATTATTGAGTTTTCTATCATCAATAAATATTATTACTCAGTGGTGTAGTGTAATGCTAGGGTTTGATCTAAAGCAAGAGTAAGTGTCACTGAAAAAATATACTTCAGACATCTAAGTAATCATTGTTACCCTTTCTGGACTTAGACTTTGGACATTTCTGAGTTTTTGTTTTCAAAATTCACTATATATTTTTATTTATTAATTTCCTGCTCATAATCTTATTATATTAATGTGTTTGATGTTTGTGTAGTTTCATTTCAATTTCATACATTTGTATAGTCACCATCTAAGAAATAGTAATATAAAAGTATAAAAAGAGCAAAAACCTTTGAAGAATTACATTGTTTCCTGGATAACAGAGTCATATTGGTAGCAGATGATGTGCTTTAATACCAATATACAAATAATATCTGCTTGGCAAAACGTATTACTGCTATCACAGTTTATCAAACCACTTTCTTTTTTCTTTGAAAACGACAACTTTCTAAATTATAGAAATAATAAAATGAATAGTATTATCCCCAATACTTCATGTTGAGTGTATTTTACTTCCAGGGTTTCACAGACCAAATTTACCGAGCTTATAATGAGATTGCTACAAACACAGAATAAATTAGCTGTCATTGAACTACTTCAATTTCCTTATTCTAATAGAAAACTGTGACAGGTGTCGTGGTTCCCTCTATGTTTGGTTACCGGCTTCACAACACGTTATTATGGATAATTGATCCATCAAAAAACATCAAGCAATGGCATTTAACGCCTTGAGACTACAGCACTGAACATGCAGAAAATCAAATTTAACCCCGTGTTGACTCAAACACTCCCTTGCACTGTCGATCAAGCATGTCTCTCCCTGACAGCTCTGGTCGTATGTTGTTAAATAATCTAAAGGAAAAAAAGAAACATGAAAGAAAAAGCAGTCTCAGAGGAACTGTCACAAAGAAAAGAAAATGCCATGGGGGGCGAGGAATGCCTTCAGTTGTCTAGCTTTTCACATTTTAATTTCAGACTTCAGGACTGACTCGTGGTAGCGCCTGAGTGAGTGGGGCCTGGGAGTCAGGGCCCTGTGCTGACCCCTGTGCATAGACAGATCCAGAGAGATGTCAGCCGAGAGCTCCCGAGGATCACCAGTCTGCCAAGCGCTTTGAAAGCTGCTGCCAATTCAACCTAAGTCTCTTCTGAATGGCCACCACAGAGAAGGCGAGCGACAGCAATAAAAACAGGTTGCAAAAGGAAGAGAATTCGCTTTCAAAATGTATTTGGCCTTTCACCTTGCATCCAACCCCTTGCCCTCTGTCTTTGAAGCTGAGCATATTTTGTGAGAGACATTGAAAGAAGGCAGGTTTTGGGGTGGATTTGTGGCCTGTCAGTATAAATATATTAATAATCTGACAGCTTCATCTGCTTTTGAGGACTAGCCATGACAGCTAAACAATGGCTCACGCTGTAGCTCTCCTCGTACATGTCTAGCTTTCCTGTCTGAAAAACACAGAGTATATTAAGACATCACACTCCTGTGAAGTATTGATTTAACACCTGTCTCTGTCACTTACTGTATAAGCCATATCAAAGTTCCCAACTAAACAATGAAGAGTTCACATGCAACCTTCTACTTTTGTTTCTTAAGATGTGATGATGTTTTAACGCACAGTACGGAATCTAATCTTTCTTGTCCAAATGCTGACCTTTATGTGATTCTAATCTATCTCTCTGATTTATGGATTTTTTGTAAAGAAAATTCATCATCAAAAATTACAGCAGAAAAAAATGCTTATAATGTAGGAATGAACAAAGGTATTAATGTGTGAGAAAATACAGCCAAAATAAAGTGAATACTGGCCCAAAGAGAAGCAGTGAATAATAACTTGCCAGAGCAGCCAGAGCTGTCTGTGTGAAATTCTGTCCCTTAGACAGTGGATCAGTCCGTTGAGAGACACAGAGAGAGAGGTCAGAAAGAGCGCAGGTAATTGAGGTGTCCCCTGCCCTCCCTTTTTTCCAAGGCTCCTCACCCCATCCCTTCACCCCCTGGCCTATCCACACAGTGGGCACAATTACGCTCCCCATCACCCCTCCAGCTGGCCCCCATGATCCCACACTTCTCACTAAACGCAACTTCGTCGGCCCTCTCCCTCTTAACCTTCAGCACCCGCTCCAGGGGAATGGGGGAGGTTGCACACTAGACCACGGAGAAGGAACTTAGAGTGCTTTGTTTTACAGGCACCACTTGGCAAAAACAGAGAGAACTTGAGTTAAAATGTAGGTTATGCAGTATGAGAAACAAATGGATCTCTTTGCCGATCTTGGGACTGCCATTATTCAACATATTTTTTTAGAAAAAATACAGAGACACTGTGAAAATACTCCTGTGGATAGTGTCGTAAAATTCTTGATATTTCAGAATAATTATAAAATGTATACATTATTATTTTAATTGAATGTGCCCTTTATCCGTATATTTTTAATCATGAATGCAGCTATCAACATCTTGGTGGATTCACTAGAAATAGATTTAAATACCCATGTGTCACTCCATTCATATTTCTCCAACAATCTCGACATGTCTCTATAGACATGAGCTTTCAGTCCTATCCCTTCCTATTAACACTAGAGAAGTCTCTCCTGTGCATTATTACTTAAAATAATACCATATGGTAAAATGTAAACAACATCTGCATATTCATGTCGTAACTTCATCTGTTTAATCAGTTCCAGCAAAGCAGTTTACCCTCTGAGGCCCTCCCTGTCAGAACAGCACTGCTACAGCGTGCCCTTCTGTCAGCCCTGACAGTCCTCTATTGTTTAACTGACGCTCAGGCCCTGCCAGTTTAATGCCAGGTGCTTCCTGGCAGGCCATGGATCAGGTGAGCTTGAGTTAAGGTGTTCTGTCACACTAATGGCAAACCTGACATATTCCTACCTAACACAGAAAAAGATGCCAGTAATTTTAGGATTATTACTCATGGCTTTGTTAAACACCTAGCTACAATACCTTTTACCAAAATGATACAGTGGTTGCTGACTCATTTCAGCAACATCTCTGATATGCATGATTGCATTAATTTGTCTCAACTTTGAGAAAACCCAATGCAAGATAGCACAAGATTATGGCTACATGTACTATAACATATGTTTACACACCAACTGCCCACACACATCCTGTAGATACTGGAAGGATACCTGGAGGTAAGTCTATAGGCCACCTGCTATTTCCCCAAACCCACAGCAGATATTTTATTTCTATACAGAAATAAATGCATGTTGATATATCTTACTGCATAAATTCTTCAATGTGGGTTTGATCAAATTGGGGAATAATGAAAAGAAAAACAGTGCACACTGCTGTTCATACTCCTAGATGAAGATACTGATACAATGTTTTAACCCTTAGGTCTTCAGCAGACATCCAGGAAAGATCCAATGGTCAAAACATAACAATAAAATCACCTGTGAACTTGAACTTCAGTGTGCAGTGTTTTCCATAGTTTTTATGAATTCACATATATCTACAGCACATAGTGTCTGTTCATCATCTTTTATATTTTAAAAGTTACACTGGTGTACCTTTCATTTTAGCTCTAACTTTAGAGTTGCATCTGTTAGTCCTGTAAAGTCTTTGTGCTAACAGCTAACGGCAAGCAGTAATGATAAGGAGCAGAGCAAGGTAGCATGGAGTTCTAGAGGATTACAGGGCATTCTCTCATTAAATTCCCCTTCATCAGGCTCTCGTTTGTGCACAAGCATTAATACTTTTGACCCCATGTTGCCCAAACACTACCGTGCCTGGGGAAAGAAAAAGAGGAGGGAAATGAAAGAAAAAAAACATAAAGGAATATCTTATTAGGAGAGTCAGACATGCTTTAGCCTTCGTTTCTTGATGGCTGCTTCTGGTGTCGCGACCTACTGGCGTCTAGCTAATACGGCAGTGCGCGCCATGCCATTGTTCTCAATCAATAACTAATTATCAAAGTACTGGCTCCGACTGGTATTGTCCTCCTTGCTTGGAACCCCTTGTTGTGGATTGAGAAACAGAGGGGGAAGAAAAGGGAGAGACGGTGGCTTTTGGCTGCATAGTGATGCTGCCGCCACAACATCCTCGCTAGCCTTTCAAGATACACTGTCCCGTCAGCTTGAATTAGCATCCCCTACTAATTGATATAAATTAGAACAGAAGAATTCTTGTTGCTGCGGAATGTCATAATGATATCCTCAAAGTAATCATGGGAGAGAAAAGAACAGCACAAAACACATGCAAACCCAAAAAGAAAAGACACATTAGGCTGACTCCTAGTAGGGACTTTGAAAATGAGTCTTAAAACAAAGGGAATGGGAAACCAGACTGACGCCAAACTGTACATGTCATTATTTCAATCTCATTTGTGAGTGTGAATCAGCTGTACTGTCTAAAACATGGAAATCTTTTCCTTGCTTTTCATAGCAATTCTTGTCTTTCTTTTATACAATAAAAATTACATTTATACTGATCCAAATACAACAGTCTATATTTATTGGTTCTATATTTCTTTATCACCTTTTCAATGTTTGTTGCTTTTTGCTAATTAGATGACAGAAATAGAGGCGCCCAGTCATCCAAAGTTGGCAACACGAAGGATATTCTGTTCTGGTGCCTGGCTGTCTGTGTGCTTCTGAACAGAAAGACAGAGCGCTGTGGCTACTGTCATCCCACGTGGCAACACAGTTCACTTCTCCCCAGTCCTGTTGATGCCACTGGCACCAGGCCTTGGGGGTTGAGGCCCCTAGGAGCCCAGGGGTTGGCTAGTGCACTGTGCCCTAGTGGCAATGCAAGGGTCAGCCCAGTAAAATCGCTCCCCTCAGGACGGGGACCATAATCCCTGTGCGAAAACCAGGCAGCTGGAGAAGCCCACTCCGCTCTGCCCATGTGATGATATCGGTTGCACTGGAGCTGATGTCTGACCTCATTACCAGAGTTTAATTGCGTTGTTACAGAGTTTCAGTTCTTTTCTCTGGCCTCTTTTTCTTTCTGACAGCACTCCTAAAGAATTCCTAGGTTGCTACAAAAGCAAATGAATTACTTGTGTATTTTGTACCTAGTTCATCTCTGAAACAAATGCTCAAACAAAATTTGTTATGACTCCCATTACAACATTTATGCTAAGTATTTTAAATTCAGAAATAAAATGTATGTGACGATGATTGCCTTTCCGAATTTTCAAAATCATTTAAATTTCATGTTTTTGAAGCAGTTGGTCGTCATCAAGTACTGAGATGTTTATTAATTAACTTAATCAAAAGTTAATGGTACACACTACATTTCCATTACGATTGTCTGTTGATATGGAAATGTTTGAAAGGGAAGGAGAACATTAAATTAACAGTTCATTAACACCTTCTCTATGATCAAAAATGTTTTTCATTGAGTTGTGTTTATTAGGATAATAGTGTAATATATATTGAGTTCATTACACATGTACATAACCGTTTTTAATTCACACACAATAACTAAAGATTTCTTTACGTTTGTTCTAGAATTACAACAATTTATTTAAAGGTAATAAAGACATCCTCACATTATTATTTGAATTGCTTGAATCATTTGTTTTTTCTTCTTCACACTAAAACAAAAATGAAGAATTCTGTTCATTTCATATAGTGGAATTGTTGTACTGAAAACCACCTCCCTTAACACTGATGAAGACTGGCGACCTGTAAGCTATCCAGCATAAGAACCTCCACCACATCCTGTATACATGTAAAACAGCAATATTTCATGCCATCATACCACATAAAATATAAATACTGAAAACTGCCAGTTTCACAGTGAACATAGTGTGACTGGTGCTCAGTTTTGCTGTAGACAGATGTTCTGTTGAGCCCTGCTATTACAAGACCTCTTACTTCCACCGAGCTCAAGAGCCAATGTCATCTCCTTTTCGTGCTCCGTGCCACAGCTTCACTGCTCAGTAACCCTCCCAACCTGATGCGCCTTGACTGGGTCAGACGACAAGCCACCATGGTAAATGGGGTTGCTCTTTCAAAACATCAAAACAAGAGTAAAATGATTGGTCCTCTGTATGAACTGCAGTGACACTTTAAGTAAATGTATCATAAGGCTGAAAGGTTACAGGCTGTGAAGAGATTGGTGCGTTTGTGTGTGCATGTGCACATTGATAAACGAGGAGGCACATGATGACTGAAGATTTTCTGAACTGTATTACTTGTTCCTGTTCTCTTGAAATTGAATCACAATACACCCTTGAAAAATGCTCCCAATTAAAATCCATGCATTGTGTTTGTGGATAGATTCTCCTATGTTCTTGTCATGAAAGTGCAATTATAATTCCATGATGTATAAACACACTCTCCATAGTGTGCCAATCCTGTTCCTATCCTATTGTCAGTTGGAGGATAAATGTTGAAAAGGACTAATCCTAAGATGGGCTGGTCAGGAGGCTTTAATGAGGAGCCTGTCTTAGAGCCTGTCTAAGGCAGAGCCTTGTGATATCCCGGCTGGCCCAGAGTGGAGGTTAGGTCGTAATGTATGGGTCCGTTGCAGGGGCGGAGCCCACTTAGGTTGACCCATTAAGTCAGGTAGTCCTCCTCTGACCTTCCAGAAGATAACTAGCTGTGTAGGACCATCAGCAAAAACAGACTGGTACTTTGTAGGCAAAAAATACAAAATGCACACCCCCTCAATGTAAAACATATGTTGCCACACTGAAAATAATGATTACATCCACAATTATCAATAACAACCCCGTGTCTATGCAGAGCGACATACAGGAGCAATTAGACTTTAGTGCATTGCTCATGGAGACAACAACAGATGTGCTACAAGATAAACCATAAGTGTTTTTTCCTACTTACCCAGATTAGACAAACTTGTTGATACATTTTTTTGATTTTATCAACTTCCTTATTCGCGAACATCTTAGGAAACTTCCTGCTCTCTCTTCCTGTGTGCGTTTTTTTAAACAAAACATATGTGAGCCAGTTGTAGTAGTAGACATTTGAGTGCTTATTGACCAATCATCATAACGTTCAATAAATAATGTCAGACCTTGACATTGTTCTCAGAGCCTTATACCAGCCTACATTTAATGAGAAGGTACTTAAGCAGTTGGCCGCTTAGAGAGCATGGTGGAAGGCTGAATCAGTGGAGCCGGTAGAGGAGCTACCTGGAGTGGCAGTTAGTGCCATATCTGCGGGGGACTGGTGATGCATCTGCCGGGCAGATCATGGGAAGATGAGTGTTTATGCTGCACCAAATGTTTTTGTCATCGATTGCATCTACATTGATGGGATGATGTGGAGAAGGTGGAGAGCTTCAAGTTCCTCTGTGTCAATATGATCAATAACCAAATATGGTCCAGACACATCCAGATAAATATCAAGAAAGCACATCTGGACCTATTCCCCCTTAGGAAACTGAAAAGATTTAGGCTCATATACCCTCAAAAGGTTTTTCAGCAGTATCACTGAGCTCATAGTGACCATCCGAATCACCACTTGGTATGGCAACTGCACAACCCTGGATCATTAGGCTCCTCAGAGTGGAGTGCAGATGTTGGGTCCTAGCTTCCTGCCACCCTGGACATCTGCCCAAGATAGTGTTAGAGGAAGGACCTAAAATACGTCCAATTTTAGACTGTTCTTTATACTGCTGCATGAGAGGCATGGAATGATGCAATGTCCATGCCTCAATTGTCCATGACAGGAACGTGTACAAGCTCTACCACCAAGCCATAACTATTTTATGGCTTAAACAAGACTGAAAAATGATAATCAAATGGATACAAAACGACTATCAGCATTTGTCTCCCTCTTTAGTACGGTGTATATGCACACAAATTGGGACTCTAGCCACACACTCAACAACACAGTACTTTCAAAAAATGATACACACTTTTGATAATGAGCTATATTTTAGGCAAAGAAATATAAACATTTTATTATTTTATATTAGTACAATGGCTCCAAGAAAACATTTTGGTTGCCATAAATTGTTTTATTTAGAGCAACCAACATGTAAGCACATTGCATGCATTCACACTAAGATTGGAACTGTGTCCTGTGAAACTATGGTCACAAAATCAACCGTGTCCTAGGAAGCTATGGTCATACATTTACTGAGAGCGTGCAAAAAACATGACAATAATTTGACACTAATTTTTTGGGGAAATTTTTAGGAAATACTTTATCAACTTTATCAAGGGTCACAATCATTTTGGAGGTGTCTGTAGCCAGGCTGCTACTAGCCTACAAATATAGTTGTCACCAGACATAGTCACTTATTTGTTCTTCTAACCAACAAAATGCTTCCAGCACTTATGTACTGACAACTTTGTCAATTCTTCAGATGCAAACTGCTCTAGTTCTGCTGATTTCAGCTCTTGCAATAGGTTTTCTATGGGATTAAGGATTCAATGCAGGCTAGTCTAGAACAGTCCCGCATTTCTTCTTTGACCAAGATTTTTAATGAGTTTGTTATAGTTGTCCTGCTATAAGACACCAAAACTTTGATGGAGACCCAGTTTCCAGACACCATGTTAAACATTGCGCTCCAAAACAACTTGATAATCATCTGATTTCAGGATGCCTGTCACAGAATACAAAGGGAGAAACAGCAATGACGCACGACCCGCCGCCTCACTCCCTGACAAGCTCAACACCTTCTATGTATGGTTTGAGGCAACCAACACAATTCCTTCAGTGAGGCTTGCTGAAGACCAGGACGAATACGCTCTGTCCCTCACCACGGCTGACGTGAGTTTTTAAAAAAGTGAACCCTCGGACGTCACCAGGGCCAGATGGCATTCCAGGCCGTGTCCACGGATGGTGCGCTGACTAACTAGTGGAGGTTTTCACCTCCATATTCAACCTCTCCCTGTCTCTGTCAGTAGTTCCCCCCTGCTTCAAATAGACCACCACCGTCCCTGTACCAAAGAAACCTTCCATCACTAGCCTGAATGACTACCGCCCTGTAGCACTGACATCCATCATCATGAAGTGCTTTGAGCGGCTGGTCAGAACTCAATCTGCTCCACCCTTCCTGACACCTTGGACCCCTTTCAATTTGCATACCACCCCAACAGATCTACGGATGATGCCATCGCCCTGATGACACACACCGTCCTCACCCACCTGGAAAAAGGCAACACATATGTGAGGATGCTGTTCGTGGACTACAGCTCTGCATTCAACACTATTGTGTCCGCCAAGCTTGTTCCTAAGCTCAGGACCCTGGGACTTAACACCTCCCTCTGCAATTGCATCCTGGATTTCCTGACGGGCAAACCCCAGGTGGTGAGAATGGGCAACCTCACCTCCTCTACACTGACCATGAACACTGGAGCCCCACAGGGCAGCGTACTCAGTCCCCTCCTGTACTCCCTGTTCACGCACAACTGCGTGGCCACACACAGCTTCAGCATCATCCTCAAATTCGCGGATGACACTACCATCCTGAGTCTCATCTTCAGGAAGCAGCAGAAAGGCGGTCATGCCCCCATACACATCGATGGGGCTGAAGTGAAGAGAGTCTCCGAATTCATGTTTCTCGGTGTGTTCATCAAGGATGACCTCACCTGGTCTAGACAAGAAAACTCAGCAGTGAAAACTACCCAGAAACGACTATACTTCCTGAGGAGACTCAAGAAATTTGGCATGTCTGCAAAAACTCTCACCAACTTTTACAGGTGCACCATTGAAAGCATCCTCTAAGGCTGCATTACTGCCTGGTACGGCAGCTGCTCCGCTGCAGACCGCAAGTCCCTCCAGAGAGTAATAAAGTCTGTGGAGCGCACCATCGGGTGCCATCTCCATTCCGTACAAGACATCTACCATACACAATGCCTGAGGAAAGCACGGAACATCATCAAAGATCACAGCCACCCAGGCTATGGTCTGTTCACACTGCTGCCGTCTGGTAGACGCTACCGGAGCATCGGAGGACACACTTCCAGACTGAAAAACAGATTTTCCCTCAGGCCATAGGCTCCTCAATCAGTAACACTGATGCATGATCATAATGATCACACACAAATATTCCAGATGCTGTGATGCCCTTTCAGGTACTTAAATGGACATTAGATTATTTAAAATCAATGCTAGTTTACATTATCTTTTTCAATGTACAGTTCCGGAAAAAATGAAGAGACCACTGCACCTTTTTCTTTTCTTTCCAAAAAATTTGAAAAGGAATGTTTTTAGTGAGACACAGAAGCGTTCAATTTGCAGTGGTTTTCTGTTCCTCACTCAAAACCTTCCTTTTCGACTTTAAAGGAAAGGAAAGAAAAAGGTGCAGTGGTCTCTTCATTTTTTCCGGAGCTGTATATTACTGCCATACTTGCCATTTCTACAATATTCATTACTACTACCAATATTGCTGCTAATCTACAGTACTCTTTTTAAACTGCTGCTATGTACAGTGTTATGTACAGTATATGATCGCATTATTCTCTTGATATATTTAAAGCCGTGTGTAAATTTTCTTCTTCTTAATTCTCACTACGTAGTTGTAGTGTGCTACACCACCATTCATAAGCTTATTGCACTCATATGTATCTAATATTTCAATAACTCTATCAATTGCTGCTAGGTCACACTGTTATGTATATTACTGTCATACTTGCCATATCTAAATGTTCAATAATACTACCCAGATTGCTGGGTAGTTAGTCCAATTGTAGTTAGAATGAACTTTCCTTTGAACGCTTAGCATGGATATGGTTTGCCAAAGACTTCCAATTTTTTTTATTATCTGTCCACAGAATAATATCCCAGAAGGATTAAGGAATATTTAGATGGGTTTTCAAGTTCAACTGTTTTTCAGGTCAGCTTGTAGATCTTTAGCAGTTGTGCAAGGTGCTTTGTCTATCGTTTGAACCGACTTTTTGGCAGTTAATCAAAGTTGATTAAACATTTTGGTGTTTTTTAACAGATGTCTCTTCCTATTCTTTGAATGGCTTATGCACAGTTTGGATAAGTGGAGAAATGTGCACATTTAGCCTAGATCATTCTGTGGAAGTAGCCAAATCAGATGAAAACAACGGGATTAGATGTGTTTATGCCGCACATATACTTAATTTCCATTGGGGACATAAAAGTAGAGAAGACATGCTCATAGGTGTAACACATGTAATTGCAATTTAATCAGGAGTCAAATTGGCTCACAAAATCACATTGAAAATTACATGGGCTCATTTTTCAATGAGTACCCTTTCCCCTGTCCCCTATACGTACAACATCTGTAAGGTCCCCCAGTCAAGCACATATTAAACTATAAAGATCAGGAAACTTTTTTGAAACTGTCATAGAGTAGGGCCGCAATTAGTAGAGGGGCAACAATAACAAATCAGACAATACTATTCCTGTATGTATAGTGAAGTTAATAATTGCACTGCTGATTATCTGTTAAAGATACAGCCATCCTTCTGAACAATGCTTTAGGATAGAAAGGAATTTGCTCAGGAATGTCGACATGAGGCCATCAGTGATTTTACAACCCTGTTTCCAAAAAGTTGGGACGCTGCGTAAAATTCACATAAAAACAGAATGCAATGATGTGCAAATCACTTAAACCCTATATTCAATATAAAAGAGTACAAAGACAACATATCAAATGTTGAAACTGAGACATTTCCTTGTTTCTTGGAAGGACCTAAGATAAGAAAAATATATGTCAATTTTTAATTTGATGCCAGCAACACATTTCAAATAAGTTGGGACAGAGGCAACAAAAGACTGTAAAAATTGTGTAATGCAAAAAAATAAACCTGGTGGAATATCACACAATTATTTTTGTCAATTGGCAACAGGTCAGTAACATGATTGGGTATTAAAAGAACGTTCTCATCATCTACGGTACATAAAATCATTAAAAGATTCAAAGAATCCAGAGAAATCTCTGTACGCAAGGGACAAGGCTGAAAACCAATACTGGATGGCCGTGATCTTCGGGTCCTCAGGCGGCACTGCATAAAAAGCAAAAACACAATTCTGTAGTGGAAATCAGTGCATGGGATCAGGAACACTTCCGGAAACCATTCTCTAAGTTAAAATTCTAAGTTACAATTCTACCATGCAAAGAAGAAACCATATATAAACAAGAGACAGAACCGCCAACTTCTCTCGGCCCGAGCTCACTTTAGATGGACAGAGGCAAAGTGGAAAATTGTCCTGTAGTCTGACAAATAAAAATTTGAAATTATTTTTGGGAATCATGGATGCTGCATCCTCCGCACTAAACAGGAGAGGGACCTTCCTGCTTCTTTTCAGCGCACAGTTCAGAAGCCAGCGTCCGTGATGGTATGGGGGTGCATTAAGGCACATAGGTTGGGTGACTTGCACATCTGTCTGGGTGCAAAACTGGCCTACTGCAGTCCAGACCTGCCACCCATTGAAAATATTTGGCGCATTATGAAACGAAAAATACAACAAAGCAGACCCAGAACTGTTGAGCAGCTGAAATCCTATATCAAGCAAGAATGGGAATACATTTCTCTTTCAAAACTACAGCAGTTGGTCTCCTCCGTTCCCAAACGCTTACAGAGTATTGTTAAAAGAAGAGGTGATGCAAGACAGCGGTAAACATGCCCCTTTCCCAACTTTTTTTAAATGTATTGCTGGCATCAAATTCAAAATGGGCATGTACAGCTCTGGAAAAAAATTAAGAGACCACTGCACCTTTTTCTTTCCTTTCCAAAAAAGTTGAAAAGGAAAGTTGAGTGAGGAACAGAAGCGTTCAATTTGCAGTGGAGGAAAGAAAAAGGTGCAGTGGTCTCTTAATTTTTTCCGGAGCTGTATTTTCCCCAAAACAATAACATTTCTCAGTTTCAACATTTGATATTTTGTCTTTGTACTATTTTAAATTAAGTACAGGGATAAAAGATTAGCACATCATTGCATTCTGTTTTTATTTGCATTTTACACAGCGTCCCGACTATTTTGGAAACGGGGTTGTAATACAGCAAAGGAATACAACCGTTCAGATTGGAGAAAAATTATGATGGCTCAACCACATTGTACTGACTCTACAATAATGACCTGAATGACAGTGAAAATAAATTATTAAAATATATAGAATACAAATATGTATTTTATACAGCTCCGGAAAAAATTAAGAGACCACTGCACCTTTGTCTTTCCTTTCCAAAAAAGTCAAAAAGGAAGGTTTTGAGTGAGGAACAGAAGGGTCAAAATTAAGAGACCACTGCAAATTGAATGCTTCTGTTCCTCACTCAAAACTTTCCTTTTCAACTTTTTTGGAAAGGAAAGAAAAAGGTGCAGTGGCCTCTTAATTTTTTCCGGAGCTGTAAATGCAAAGCCTTGAGGAACAAATCCAAAACAACATATTATTGAGTAACTGCTTCCTTATTTTCAAGTATGGTGGTGGGTGCATCATGGTAAAGGTATGTTTAAAATCTACAAAGACTGGGACGCTTTCAGATAAAAAGAAACAGGATGCAGATAAGCACAGACAAAATCCTAGTGAAAATCAGTGCAGTGATATTGTAACCTAATGTGTATTATAGTCACAAGAAAGATCATGTACAAAGTCTACGATCAGAAGTCAATGTATAAACAGACACTGACAGATATTTAACAGAGAAGCTAAGGCAATTACTGACATAAGTTCATTTGTTAGATTACTAGCTAACGCTACCTCTTGGAACATAAACAGCTCGCTTAGATTATTTCATTTACCTTTAATTTGTAATATTGCCTCAAAATAAGAGGGAATGTTACCAGAAACCAGTCAGTAGCTCAGGATTTTGTCAACTGCTGCATTTGATCAGCTGTGCAAAACAGCAGCTGACAGGAATCGCGTCAGGAAGCAGCTTCTTCATGACAAGTCATTATAGGTTGCTAGTTACTAAGTCAGCAACACTGACAAAATGACAAAAGAATAGCATTGTCACAATGTAATTACGACGAAATGATAACATTAGCAATGCGCCATAATAAGCCTTTCACTCTTACGCTGTAGATATGTAACTATCTTATGTAACCAGTATGTAAACAAAAATACCAAGGCCAGGTGATTTGTGCATTTGTTGCTGTTATTGCCAAACTGTTATTGCCAAACTGTCACCATATTCAATGTTTTATTTTTCATTTAGAAAATATCAATATTACAACATATTTTGTGGAGAATGTTAGAAAAATGTGAAAATGTCAAAGGAAGGTAAATGCAAGACATTGTGTTAAGGATTAAGAAACACGACCTGGATTAAATTTACAATTTTTCTGACTGACCAATTTTTCTGACTGGCACCACAAAGTATTTTGTTTGTAATTGATTTAATCCATGTTATTTTGGCCATCCTGCAAGTGTAAAACTCCAATGAGTTTAAGGTTAGGATTGTTTAGAATATTCGTAGAAATTTGTTTAGAATATTCGTATTCTTTCAGAATAATCTACATGCATTTTTGTTTGGACACCATACATAAAGGAAGTACCAAAACAACTTAATAGGGGTGTTGTATGACAGTAGATGAATACATTTGGCTAGGATGGAAAAAATGACATAATGTAGAAAAACCCTCAAAACCGTGAATGTGAAGCCTTGGACGGAAATGCAGTACACTCCCTTGTCCCCAATAATTATAGAAAAAACATGAAACCTTCCCCAAAGCCCCAAAAATACTCCCCATTCATGAACCTGTACTGCTGTTACGCAGCAAGTGAAACAGAACAGCCGCTTGGAAGGAGGTGCAGGCCAGTGGCATTTAACCAACAGGCAGCTACTGTATCAGATTCCGATCTTAGTGACATTACTGACCAGCTTCGCACAAACTATGATCTCCTGTGGCACAAAGAAGGGGTTAACATCCAATGGGGATTTGTACTAAAAACAGGAAGAACATGAAAAGTCAGGAGGGAAAGAGAAATAAAGATATTGGACTTCACAGTGAAGCTGACAGGAGCAAAGCTGTGTAAATAGTCACAGGATCACGCAGTATAATACGTGCAATCTTCAGAGACAGAAAGCTATAATCAACAAAAATCCATATTGAGGGTGAATGCCAGAGTTTTTCCAAATGTCAGCCCAGTGTGTTTGCAGAAGGGCAGGGATGACAGCTGAGGAGCAATAAGGAGCAGGGGGGTGAGCATGCAGGACAGTGGGGACAGGCGAGCTCTCTGTTGTTGACACTGGGGCCAAGCAGAGTGCAGCGCTGGGCCAGGAAGACATTGTCACACTCCGCCTCAGCCTGCTACCACATGATAAGGCCAGAAGGATGCTCTACACTGTTGGTGCTTTCACTCACAATATGTAAATATACTGAATGTGATCGTGATCTGATGGAAACATGATACATGATGTGTACCATATTCCACCTTCATCATTTATATTCGTACTGTCAGGAGTTCTAAGAACCTTCGTTTTAGAAAAAGTATTACATGTATGATACATATTTGACAACTTGTTCAGTAGATGGGGTATAGAAAACATTCCAATTTTTACTTGGATAGAAGTGCAATGAAATTGAGGCGTTTTTATGTTCGATATCTCGCATCCATCTCAGAAAAGCAATGTCTTTTCTGAGGTGTTTTAAGTGATTATAAATGTTTTTTTTCTTCTCTTTTTGGTCCAGTCTTGAATAAAATAAGTGCAGATTTGCTGAAAATCAGTGGCTTTTGTGTGCGGCTGCAGGAGCATGGTGAAATGTTTGGACACTAATACCCATTCATTTCGGTAGCTCCATAAATAAAAGCTGCCAGCTATGCGGCTGCCGTGAAGTGGTATTCTTTGGTGCCCAGCGGGATGTCCTGTTCACATTAGCACAGCGGGAGAAACTGTCCGGAACAGCCAGACAACTAAATCAAGACATTTTCAACTTCTGACAAAATTGCTATAGGGGGGAGAGCCAGTTTAAAGAGGGATGTGTGTTAGTCTGTGTGTGTTTGTGTGTGTGTGTGCTTGAGCGAAAGAGATCTTTTTCAAAATGTTGTATATTCCACGTGGAAAGGAAAACTACATGTGGTTAACATGAATGAGGAAGTTGTGCGAGAATGACACAAAAACACAATACCAAGACCAAGCAAAAAACTCTTTATATATCAGAAATATAAGATGTATGAATTTATTAATTATTTAGCCTTTAACTTTTCAAAGAGATTAGTGTCTCCTGAAATTGCAATACATCAGTTTAAGGATTTCAACATTTTCAAATTCATTTTCTTCTCATTGTCATATATACCTCTGATGATGTACTTCAAAGACAAATATGTAACATATCATCTTAACATTATCAATCCATTATAATTATTTTTTTAACCAATGTTTAACTGAGTAAGCTGGTTGAGAACTAATTTTCAATTATAATGACCTGGCCAAAAGCAAAATGATAGCAAGACAACACATAGATACAATCAAAATACACTATGTACCAAGCAAAAGGTAAACAAATTGCACCAATAAATTACACAAGGAGGAGTTTCATATAAACAGATAGAGTACAATGATGATGATGTTTATGAGTTGTTGTATGAATTTTGCCTATGGTCACAGGATATGTAATTCCACAAAGTATCACTGTTTTTACTGTGTAGAAGTGAAAGCACTTTATGTTTCTACCTAGTCCCCCCAAGTAAAGAATTCATATGTTTTGGACAAGTTCACTTAATATATCAAAGTATTTGATTGTTTGATACCCTTGTGTATTTGCTTTATTGTTACCATGGAATTATTTAAACAGTGGTGCCTAGATACCTACAGCAATTACCAACAGTAAAACGAATGATTCCACCCTCAGAGGTTTACATTCATTATAGACATAATAGTATGACAGTATAGATTAATGTAAAAATGTCATAAGCCATCTGAGAATTTTGTTAACCTTTTTTATCAGTGACGTAAGTGTTTATTTGCTTGTAAAAACAAAACAAAAAAATATGAATTCAAAAAATGTAACAACCATGTTGTTTTGTCCAAAGTATATCTTGTCAGATGACTAAAAAAAGCTGAAGACCAAAAACACAGTGGAAGACCTAAACAGCTGAATTTGATAAACAGGACTTAAAAGGACTTGATGTTATTGTACAGCATCTCTCAGAGTCATTCGGCACCAAAGTACACACTTTGACAGTGAGAAGTCTTGCTATCTAAAAAGAAATTGACATGTTTGACTGATTGGCAAACTCTTTATAATTAACCAAAACACTCTGTAAAGACGATTTAGCCTAACTTCGAGCTTAGGTCTGCAGATGGAACACTCACCATATTAGATTTGCATGGGATCACTTGAACAGGTAAGAGAAAATAAAGCAGCCGAACAGAAGTCAAAAGACGTGTTATGGCAAAGAAGCTTAAAAGAACTTACCACAGGACTACTAGAAAACATTTCTAAGAGAGGTCAACAAAATTACTGACTTGTTTTAAAAACACAATATGCTTTTGATGCTTATCATTGTATTCTTGTTATTTGTGTTTCCTTCAATGTTATATATAGTTTTCTTTTAACAAATAAACGTGCACTGCTCACAATAAGTGGCATTAAAAATGTTCTCAGGTGGCTAAGGTCTTCAGCACAGTAACTTTTGTTGAGTATCCACGCTACCGTTCAAAAGATTCACTTAGAAACATCCTTGTTTTTTTAAAGACACATTTTTTGTCCATTTAAATAACACCAAATCAGAAATACAGTGTAGACATTGTTAATGTTGTAAATGACTATTTTAGCTGCAAACTGCTGATTTTCAATGGAATATCTACATAGGCGTACAAAGGTCCTTTATCAGCAACCATTAGTCTTGTGTTCCAATGGAATGTTGTGTTTGCTAATCCAAGTTTATCATTTTAAAAGGCTAATTGATCATTAGAAAACCCTTTTTCAGTTATGCTAGCACCGCTGAAAACTGCTGTACTGATTAAAGAAGCAATAAAACAGGCCTTCTTTAGACTAGTTTAGTATCTGGAGCATCACCATTTGTGGGTTTGATTAAAGGCTCAAAATGTCCAGAAACAAAGAACTTTCTTCTGAAACACGTCAGTTAATTCTTGTTCTGAGAAATGAAGGCTATTCCATGCAAAAAATTGCCCAAAAACTGAAGGTCTCGTACAACGATGTGTACTATTCCTTCACAGAACAGTGCAAACTGGCTCTAATCAGAAGAGAAAGCGGGTAGGACGCCCCGGTACACAACTGAGCAAAATGACAAATACATTAGTATCCAGTTTGAGAAACAGACGCCTCACAGGTCCTCAACTGGAAGCTTCATTTTGTCGACTTTGGTAATGCCATAACTGCTAAATACCCTTTTGGCTAGCCAGCAAATTGAAGAGCCCTGGGGGAAAAGTAGCTTTATGTAGCTTTTCTAGATGTAGCCCATGTTGTATCACTACACTATCCACCCTGGTCTAAACTCAACAGCCAAAACATTATACATGCATACCATACATTCAAGAAATGTTTGACATGCGTTGTAAACGCAGACATCTTTGTTGAAGCATCTTTTGATAACTGACATGCATTTCTCAAGTTTATGGTGCTGTCATGACTCATGCTACACTCACTTCGCTTGTTTGACCACTAGTTTTCAGCTATATACATTTGTCAGTTATCTTTCTACATTCTGTGATGAGTTGATAAAGTTCAGTGTCTATAGAAAGTCAATATACCGTTGAACATTTTAACATTTTGTAATCTCAGTACCTCAGATTTTCATGTAAGGGATTTAATAATTGAAGAGTGTATTGCACTACCAAGTCCCTGTATAGATCAGACAGGCCTTCAAGAACAGGCTGGCTGAGTAAGTAGAATACTAAACAGACAGACTACAGCCCAATAGCAACTATTTTGTTTCCGCGTCCAATTGTACGATATTGAGTTTGTGCTTAGGGCCTTGGCTCATCAAAGAACACTCCACAGCAGATGTGGGAGAGTAGATCTCGCCATTTTCACCCATGCGCATCTCACCAACCCATGCTGCTTTTTATCACACTGCTCACTCCACCACCATGTAGTTTTGGCTAGTAAACAAGTGCTGGAGGAGAACACATTCCGTAGCCTACAACTACAAGTAAGCTCACAGACACCTGACCTCCCACCAGGTTACTGGACCCAGATGAGAAAAGGCCGCTCTGTCCGACATCCATCCAAAGGTTTTTAACTCAGATGAAACTGAAATTGAACTGTGTAGCCTAGTCAGAACCACGACCTAAATCCAAACGAAAATGGATGCCATGACTTTGAAATTTCTTTCTGTGTATGCTTCCCAAAAACTTAATAGAGATTGACAAGTTTTCTACAGACTCACAGCTGTAATAAACGTGCTTGCATCAATTAATAACTCAGGGGTTGGACATCTAATGGTCAAGACAATCTTAAAGGGGCCAAATATAAGAATTTTAATGTACTACTACTTTACAAAGAAACAAAATGACCAGTTGACATATGCAGTTAATGTTTTTAAATTAACGTTTGATGTTACCTGGGATATTCCCCATTAAAACTTTCTTGCCGGTCCAACTATCAATTTGCACTGACTTCTAATCTCCTCATACTTGCCGTAGACACTCAAAGTACAAACCTTCCTGCCCTAAACCGTTTGGTAAGGGAAGGCAAGGAGACAGACCAGTCTTCTATATGTTAGAAGCAGGATTCTAAACAGTGCCCCTTCAAGTTTTTTTTTAAATAGCATTTAAATAATATGTGAATACTGTTTACTAATCACACAATATATAATGAGAAACTCTTGCTGGGTTAGAAGTATGTGGTAAAGCTCAATACATGCGCGAGCCAAGCTGTGAAATGCTATTTTATTCTGTTCATTATTATTATATATTAATATTTTTTATTTATTTATTGAATTTAGCTTGCAGAAACATTTTGATTAACTTGATTTAGGTCTGTGTAGTATGAGGACATCTTTATCAGAACTACACTAAAGTAAGATTTGGTTAGAACTGGTAGATGGTTAGGTTTTAGCTGGTCCAGCAGGCTACCAGCAACACACCAGCCAGAGGTGGTAGATGGTCAAACCGGTTACAACTGGTGGTTATACTGGCTAGAGCTGGAAGATGGCTGTTTTTTGTTACTCCCACTATCAGAAACAAACCAGCAGGGTAAGAGGCACTGACATCAACAAGTGAAAATTTTCAAGTTGTTAAAGACTTTCTATTGGCTTTCTACTAGCCAGCCATACATTGAACACATTTCTGGAATGGAAGTAGTTAAAAGTTGTTGCCAGTGTATAACCATAGCTAGCTATGCTAACCAGCTGACTCATATTTTCATTAGCCATTCGCTCCTGACCCTATTTGTGTCTACTAATGTTAGCTACAGAATCACTGTAATAACAAAATAAAACTTTGCATAGGCAACACTGTAAAAGATGAGGTGTTGTATCTACATAATAAGATAAAGGCAACAATTTACACACAGTATTATCGAGTAGATGGAAAGTTCTATGTTTCCTTTTTAAATTACTTGGTTATACAAATTCCAACGATTAAATAAAGTCTAGAGAAAATTCAGAGAACACAAAATAATAATAAACAGTATAACACTTAGTCAATTAAACTTCAGGGATATCAATCTGTCCAGTTAGGAAGGATAAACGATTTTGAAAGAATATCACCTGTTTTGGTGCAAATGAAAGTGTCAACTGGTGTACTGGAGAGGCAACAGCAAGTAACCTCAAAAAAGGGAATGGTTTTGCAGGTGGTGGCCACAAACAATTGCTCTCTCCTTATCCTTCCTGACTGATTCTCCTCTAGTTTTGCATTTTGCTAGTGTCCTTACCACTACTGGTAGCATGAGGCGGTACCTGCAGCCCGTTCTGGTTGCACAGGCAGTCCAGCTCCTCCGGGATGGCACATCCAAACGTGCTGTTGCAAGAAGGTTTGCTGTGTGTCCCAGTACAGTCGCAAGAGCATGAAGGAGATACGAGGAGACGGGCCGTTACACAAGGATAGATGGACAGGGCCATGAAAGGGCATCAACCCTGCAGCAGAACCGGTATCTGCTCCTTTGTGCGAGGAGGAACAGGAGGAGCACTGGCAGAGCCCTACAAAATGACTTCCAGCAGGCTACTGGTTTGCATGTTTCTGACCAAACTGTCAGAAACAGACTCCATAAGGGTGGCATGAGCGTCCAACGTCCTCTAGTGGGACCTGTGCTCACAGCCCATCACCGTGCAGTTCGATTGGCATTTGCCAGAGAGCACCAGAATTGGCAGGTGCACCATTGGCGCCTTGTTCTCTTCACAGATGAGAGCAGGTTCAAACTGAGCACATGTGACAGATGTGAAAGAGTCTGGAGACGCCATGGTGAACGTTAGGCCGCCTGCAACATCATCCAGCATGACCAGTTTGGCGGTGGGTCAGTGATGGTCTGGGAAGGCATATCCTTGGAGGGTTGCAGGAGACCTCCACGTGCTAGCCAATGGTACACTGACTGCTGATAAGTACCGGGATGGAATCCTCAGACCCATCGTCAGACCTTACGCTGGTGAAGTGGGCCCTGGGTTCCTCCTGGTGCAGGACAATGCCTGGCCTCATGTGGCCAGGGTGTGTAGGCAGTTCCTGGATGACGAAGACACTGATGCCATTGACTGGCCGTCATGTTCCCCAAACCTGAATCCAATTGAGAACCTCTGGGACATTATGTATCGGTGCATCCGATGCAGTATATATATAAAGTGAAAGTTTTACAGGCCTATTTGTCTGGCAAAAATCAAACATTGAATTCCACATAAACAACCTCACATGAAAAATCTCTCCCAAGTTCTAAAATTATAAAAGTTAGGAGAGAATGTTGGCAGAATTGAACAAAGTCAACTTTTTTTACTAAGTCACAGCCCTGGGCTGCATTTGCAGGGAGTCAATTGCCTCATCTACATTGAGGTTAAGTCCTAGGGTGTGCTAAAAGCTGCAGGTCTGCAAAAGAGGCCTATCATCAGAGCAGGATGCCCTTCTAGCAAATAGACCCAGATAATGACAATCATGACCTCAGTTAACTACATAACACAACTCAAGCTCTTGGCTGCCCGAAACCATGCAGGGGGAGGATGGACCAGCCACACCAGTCGCGATGGCCACAGCTGAGATTTACCATGCCAACGTGCCTGCCATCTTGATTAGGGGGCCAGTTAACCTTTCACTCAATAAGAGTGAAAAGGAACATTTGTGCCTGCAAATCCTACTTGACAGCATGTGGTTACAAACATCATTGCATATGAGAAATAAACCAATACTGTGCTTTGCATTGCCTACAACAATCTGAAAGAAAATGAAAAAATGAAAATGAGGTTTGGCAGTGCCACCGTCAGGTTATGGCTAAATGTTGTTGTTCTTCTGGCAACCAACCTTGTCTTTCTTTTAGTTACATGAACTTAGCGGGCTCCCTCTTTCTGTGGGCCCTCCTTCAGAGTCTATGCTGTAGGGTTCAGTGGACCTTGAGAAATCCCCCCCTGCCCCCCAGGGACAAAGTTGGCCAGCCACTTTTGAAGCTTCAGTGACCCAAGGCATGAACCCTGCTGCTCTCCATTCCCTGCCCTATGCAACCACTGGGAATCTATGACCTCGAGATCATAAGGAATCACACAGTCACACCGCAGCATCAAAAGCCATGGCAGTTGCTATCATATTAGTAAAGTATGCTGGTCGCAACGAGTTCAAATGTACAATAGAAATTGTTTCTTAACAAAAATCGAATAAATGCCTGAAAACATCAATAAAAATATCAATAGACAGTTAAGAAATAAAATACAATTTATTGAATAACTTTTTAAATATGGGATATGATTTTATAATTTCCATCATATTTTCTCCAAGCTCAGATGGCTCTTAATTGGTTGGCAAAGGGAGCAAGGGGGTCTGCTTTGAGGCGTGTGTGATTGTTGCTGTTGAATTGCTGCCGTGAAAAGCAGGCTTCATGATGTAGAGATGGAACAGTGTGAGAACAGGTCACACAAAGCAACCACCAGCCATGCACATCGGGGGCTAGCCCTGAAGAAAGAGAGACTGAGTCACTAAACAATTGCAACTACATGTGTGTGGGAATTTATATGCTGAAAGTTTAGAGAATATAAAGTGTAATTAGTCCATCTGCACTGACCAGGAGCCTTTTTGGACTATGAAAAAGAGAGTAAATGAGAGAAATTATGCTTATTTTATTTTTTAGTGAAACACAAGCCCAGAGTGTTGTGGGCTTGAAACAAAGGATATGTGCACCCAGCAATTTGACCAGTCTGCCACTAATGAGTCCATTATTGTCAAGGAGGAAAATCCTAAACTTACTTACCAACCAATTCAATTATTTACTTGAGCCATGTTCTTATTTTAAGGTGACCTGTTTACTGTGGACTGTCCCTGTTTTTTGGGAATGTACCCGGCTATAGCTGCCCCTGGAAACGTCACCAGTTAGATGTGGTATTGCCACTATTTTGCAGTGACAACTGTCAAATATGATTTGTTGTTGAAATGTTTGCGCTTGCCTTGAACTTGAAATATATATTTGTCAAATCTATGTTGAATGATTACCTCACAATAGTTGCTTGAATTTCCTATTTGTATTCCCTTACTGTTTGAAGCCACATTTAGACATTTTAGAATGGTGTTTTATATACATTGAATGTGTTTAGTTATGAGTCTTGCGAGCTCCTCTGTTATGTTCGGTACCTGCCAGAGTTGTTTTAGGGTATGTGAACATATTCCAACGGATAAATTGCTAGGACTCATTTTTGTGAATATGCTTATTATTCATTCAATGATCATTTTATGAAATGTGTTTGATAATAGTCTGATGCAGATGATTATGTACAATGTAAAGAAAGATCATGGAAAATGCCTTTTACATTTGATTACCAGGTATGTTGTTATCTCATTGGACATGATCATGTCCTGGGGAGGGTCTTAGGGAATTTAAGTGTGGATATGTCAGGGAGCTAGCAAACATACATAATGTACTCACTTGGATATGTCAGGGAGCTAGTTATTATTTGGTTTTGGGAATAGAAAGGTTTTCCAGATGAGATGATATTCTTTTGTATGTTGACATTTTCAATTTAGTTAATACCTACAGTATATACATAGTGTGGCATCGTGGTCCAGACAGAGTGTGCCAGCAGAGTGCACAAGTGACGGGCAGGAGAGGGTGTTCCTGACCGGAGAGACTCAGCAGGCGTATTACGGCTCGTCTCTCTGGGCCGCCCAATACTACCCTCGGCTCAGAGGAAATGCTGGCACGGCTGGGCCTGTCCCCGGTGGCCATTCCAAAATTGCCCTACTATGTGTCTGGCGGAACAGTGGCTAGAGCCCTATCACCTCTCCGCAGCACTAATAGTTGATTTGGTGAAAATGGACGTCTTTGTCCGTTCTCTCCTGGCCGAGGTGTGCCTCCCAGTTTGGTGAGCCCATGCCCACCATGATTGGGAGGAACACCAATCATGCCTCTGGAAAGTCTTGAAGGATCTCAGACAAGCCGGCCTTACTGCTAACCTCGCATAATGCTTCTAGGGCCTGGCGGAAGCAAAGTACCTGGGACACCTCATCAGCCAGGGTCTGGTCCGCCCTCAGCCCAAAATAACGGAAGCAGAGAAGAACTTTCCCCAGCCCACCACGAAGACCCATGTACATGCCTTTCTGGGTTTAGCGGGGTACTATAGCCAGCACACGGAAGAAGGTTCAGTCTGAGACTGAAGGTTCAGTCGTTTGGATGCTCCAACTTGAGTCGGCGTTAAACACCTGAATGGCGCACAGTCCATGCTTTCTGTCCTGGGCACCCCGGACTTACAGTACACTGACCATTCATTATGCAGACGGGGAGTTAGTGGACAGGGAGTTAGGGTCATTCACACTAACTCCCTGTCCTGCATCTTTGCTGCACCCCTGTAACAATATATATTTGTTAGTAAATAATCACTTGTATCCACCATTTGTGCCAGCCTCCCTTGCTGCATGTTTGCCCTCATGATTGCTTCATGATCCCTATTTAACAAGCCCTTAGTACAAAAAGTAACTCTAAATTGGATCTGATATTTCAGTAATCAGACCCTGTATTCAGAATAGCCCGCAAAGAATTGGTTTTATCCCTGTACCAAACTTAAGTGAATCAGAAATTAATAGATGTAAATATTTAAAAGAAAATTCTGCGTCTCATCGATTGTGATTTCAGATATCTGGTCACTGTTTCTTGAGAATTCTACACAGCATTAAATATATTGTAGTGTAAAAACACTTCAAACTGTAATGTATGCAAATGGATAGGATGCCACAATCCTGGAATCAAAGTTCAAGACAAACGGGCGCCTATGGATTTGGAACAGAACATTTGACATTATATGTGAAAAGATAAGATGGTACTGTGGCTTTTATTAGTACCTAAAATATAAATGCAATAATACAAGCACTACATCCATGTACCTCCACACAGCCATATGAATCCATGTGGTAAACAAAACTTTTCCTCATACATATAACCACACACATGCACGTATGCTTTTACAATACATTCACTTCAGCTGTCTAGGGTTAATATGACACTGCTTGGTCCTTATGCTCTTTGAGGAGAGACATGACTGAAAAAGACCTTACACTTGCAACACCTGCAAGACAATGTATTTAAGAGCAAGAGGCAAAATTAACCTGTGTCAAGTTGATAGGCCATAGGAGAGGTTGAGCAGGCCATCAAATCAGCGGCAGTCCAATACAGGATCCCATTAATAATGACACTGAATGGCTGGCCTCTTAGAAAAGTCTCCAGCGCCAGAGAAATTCAGGTGTTAGTTGATTCATTAAAGCTTGTGTCTCAGCCAAGGTGATGGCTCGTCTGTTGTCCTGAGTAGGGTGGAAACTGGAATGTATTTTATTCCTGCCAACACTATGTCACTTTAATGTATTTTTCTGAAGCCCAGTCTTGACACCAGGGAAAGGTTTGAGAGAGGTAGCCGGGGATCATAGGAGACTCCTATTTAAAAGGAGTGGTTGACACCAGTGACATTTCTTCCTTCTTTCCTTCAGCTCCTCTCCTTATTAAAAGAGAAAATGTGTCACATAAAATGCAGAAATGTTGTACGTTGTTTGAAAGTGCAGATAATGATCACTTATAACTCAATGTTCTTTTTCAATCTGGTCAGGCACTGACACCGTCACCTGTGTTTGACACACATGACTATGGGATGGGAATTATTTTATATACAGTATTACGATATCTCTGTCGTAATTAAAATTAGGTTTGTGGATATGATCCAACTATTTCAGGATCATAAAGGAAGTCTTTAGTCCATATTTTGACCAACATATCTGTAGTTTACTGAAGGTTCTGCATGTGTCAGATCACATTCTGCACATGTGCTTATTCTCTAATAATCATACTTGTACATAGGGCCTAACAGAACAGAACCTCATAACTTACTATAATGTTACTATAAGACAAACACTTCACTCTGCTCTCAGCACATTAAGGAAAACTTCACTTTGAAAAGTTTCAAAGTGAAGTATTCATGCTGCATTGTTCTGCATAGATCTCAAACAAAAGATATTCTGCACAGATCTCAATCAATAGATTCCCTGGGATATGGATTTCATTTGTCTTGGGTTATGATCATCTTACATTACAAAGCCTACAGTGTCATTTGATTGATGTGCAGTAAACAATTTTTAGAGATGATGTTAACAAACTGTAGCATAGCCTACCTGCATATTTTGCCTAATGGCATGCTCTGCTGAACATGACCAGGGCAAGAGCAGAAACTATGGGAAGGTCCTGAAAATATCTGCAAAGAAGAAAGAATACATACATTTAAAGATCTATAATTCTCCACGATAACTCATGCAGTTGGAAATCCACTGCACTCAAAGACACAATCGCAATTATTAGGCACAACTAAATAATTATATGTTATCTGGGTATTTTTTACATAATGTTTATACTGAAGTGGACGAACAGCCTAAACTGATGTAGCATAATAGCTGTCAATGGCTGTGCAGTGTTAATAATGTAATATGCCTCTCCCTTGAGGGGATGATCTCCTCATCTGGGTCATGGTGAGTATTAAAAGGGTTAAGGGTGCACAGTAAATTTATTGTGGGACTTCCAGCATCAACGGGCCAGAGCACTAATGGATGACCTTGGGGTTTGGCTGCTCCAGACTTGGAGAGATCATGTCTCACCACCCTCCTAACAGCAGCCTGACCTTGTCCCTCTCTGCCCTGGCCTCAACCTTTAACTCGATGATCTTTGACCAAATTATTAAGCAGACACCTGCTTTCCGGTGTTTTGCGATAGTGGGGGATGGACTAGCCCAGGCTACTCTAATTTGATGTAAATGTCTGGTGTGACAGTATCCATCTCTCCGAAGACATCCCATCTGTTTGACTTCCCAACAGTATGGCAACACTGTTTCAACCCCTGGGGGATTCTTTTGAGGTCTTTCTTGTATTCTCCGCACATACGGTTTAGCTTTTAATAACATGTTAAGACAATAAAATCATCTTTTATACTGCACTGTGTGTATAAGTTTCCTTTGTTACCAGCACTAATAGATCCCCTTGCTTTTAGAATGTAGTGTTCTTGTGAGACAAACATAATGTACTCACTATTTCATGTACCGTAAATTCACAGCAAGTCACATTCACACTCAGGAGAGTGTGGTTATATTTGTTTAGACAGGTAGACTGTGGACCAGAGTGGTATTTAAACAAGATAAACTGTTGCCATGGTGGTTGGTACAAGGACATTGTTTCCTGGTCTGTCTAATATGTTGTGAGAGGAAAGTCTGCTTTCAGAACTGGACTTCAGGTGTATTTCTTGGGGGTAAAGATGCTCACTGTATTAGAGCAGCTCCTAGTGGCTTATAACTGAAGTAGGTAGGTAAATGAATCACCCTCATTATATAATTAAACTCAATTAGGTTTGTCATTGTTCTTAGGTTTGTGTGAACATTGGTCGAACTGTGCACTCTTAAATATATTTAAGATAGAGTTTAAGAAAATAAATTACATTAGGCTATTTATTTGGTCCAAAACTAATTTAACGATACAGATTTTTCATTTCACAAATTGTTTCAATCAGGGGGCATGTTTTGCATATTGGAGTGGTTAATAAAAACACAGTGACGAAATTGTAAGCTAAAATTGGAATTAATAACCACAAAAAACATTTTGTCCTCCTTCAAGTACACAGAGCTAGTAGCGCTGACCCTGAAGACCTTTCTGGACCTCAGAGAGTCACAAGTGTAAAACTTCAAAAAAAAAAAAATGTTTTTTAAATTTGTTAAAAAAACCTTTCATCATTAAGGTATAGCTTGGGAATTACACTGACCTATGTCTGTCATTTTGCATTGTCCCACCATCTGCACAAACATGAACTTTGCCTTTAAATCCTGCCTTCTCAATTAACATGTCCAGCTGGGTAGAGAATTCCGTCAGCTCCCTAATATCATTACTACCACACCAGACTGGGATATTAATATAAAAAAGTGCCCAAAGCTCTTTCCCTTGCTATGGGAGAGGTTCTGCTACCAGTGTCATAATGAGGTACACGGACAGCAGGGTAATTCTAGAACCCATGGTCTGATTAGGGCACAACAGGGAAATGATACATGTCTTGGGCTCTTTGTTTGGGACTTCTTCCCTCTCTGTGCTCTTTTAGAACCCCAGACATAGTGGAAGCATCTTCATGGCAACTTGATCAAAGAGACAGCATCTTACACTGCTATCTGATATAATCTTAAGCCTTGTGTGAGATGTACCAGTAGACACAGACAAAGGGAGTTCATAATGTATCAAGTCTACTTCCAAAAGGCTGGTGGTGTGGTCTTTGTGATAGCTCCATTTACAGCATGAAGGACACTTCATTTTGTCTGTCTGGTTTGTATAACTGCACTTCCCGGAAGAAAAAAAATAGATCTTAAAATTGGGGAAGTCTTTGAATGTAGGACACTGTCGCTGTACCGGTTAATCTCCCCCCACAGCTTTGCAGACGGCAGTGGATTTAGGAGTTGGCATCCTAACTGACCAGTGCTGTTTGATTAGATAACAGGGTAGCTACTGCAGGCATCAATGGTCCACCATGCTGAAATGAAATGGTTCACCCAATGGTCCCAGTCCATTCTGCTTAGAACACGATGGGGGTGACTGTTCAACAGTCTGACGCCATGGGCTGCCAAGCAGCATTTGCCATGGTGGTACCGCGGAAATCACCAGCTTGCACCAAATGCTGGGAATTAGCTGTCCCTAGGACTATCAGAGTTTATGTCCGGACCTTCTTTTCTGGGAAATATTGGATGGTGCTGTAGGTGCTTCCTCTGTGCCAGAAAGGCTAGAAACAGCCAGGTTATACTTATTAACTATCCATATTTTCTGTTATTATCCTCCTTAGCTCATGATTAACACCACAATATCCAGTATGATTGAGGCCATGTGTGTGGCTCATTCTGCACCAGACAGGAAGTGTGCTTTCTTGGCTTTGTGAACACAGTCACTGGGTGGCCAAAGGATACAGACTGGCTCATTATGCTCGGTTAACATGCTGACCAGATGAAGGCCCTTTTGCCTTCTTTTGTAGCCAAGAGAAGTCCAACTTCAAATGGAAGTACACCAAGCAGACAGACTATAGAGGTAGGAAGCCCACATTTGCGACATACAAATCCAGCATTTACAATAGTCTTATGACAGTAAAAAACAATAACCACTAGCTATAACCCCACAGATTAATGCTTTAATCCACTATAGCTATACAATTTTACAGAATGATATAACTACGCTGCTCTCTTAGAATACATTTGTACACTGCCTTAGGCTTCCATTAAAGATTATTGTGGTCATCATGGTCTTATTATGGAGCTGTAAATCTATTTTTTTTCATTGAAAGTACATTTATGTTTTGTTGTTCAAGTTTCTATCATAATAAGTTCATTAACTCTACTTTGGGATAACCAAGACCCATGAGGAAATCGTTGGGAAAAAAATGCCTTGTCTCTAAGGAAAGATGCAAGAATGTTAAAGATTTACAGTTCATACTGCATTTATGGACTTTTTAAAGGACTTTGGCTCTTGGGCTGAGATGCGAAAGAGTGTTCCGTAACTGCACTGATTTTGTCCTGGAGAAAGACAATTAGCTGTTTCAGGCTATAATTTATACTGAATGCTGTCAATTCATAGGTTGATGATCGCCACACCTGCATAAATTATGGGTGTGTCATATCTAAATAAGGACCGGTGCAGCGTGTTCTCGCGTCTATAGCTTTATCCGATTTATCAATCTGCGATGACATCTACGCTCATTTTGAAAAGATGGGACAGTTCCGTAAATCACACTTGGAGATAATGGTAAGTCTCTCCCCACATTTGAATATGAGATCTTTTCTGAGAACGTTTCATGTATGAGGGCCAATGTTTTCCTTATAGGTACTGTATAGCTATTGGCTATCCATAGAGCCTAATTTAACGTGTTGAATGTAGTGTAGCGACCCTGTTATACCTGTTGTTAGTTTGGATGTTAGTTAATGTAGGTAACTGGTTTCGGGAACCATGGAGTTACAACTAATTGTTTGCCAGAATAAAGACAGTAATCTACTGTCTTCTGTGTGTCAATGTCATTACCAAAGAAACATGAACAAACTCACAAGTATGCTGCTGTGCTTTGGTGTCTGGTTGCTGCCTTGGTTAGGCAGTTCAGGTTTGCAAACACAGCTTGGCTTCAAATCAAACACCATATTGGTCGGTTGCAAACAACCGGCCTTACCAGCCATACAATTTGCAATATTCCTTCAGCGCTGTAAGCCAGGTGCACCTTTCGTAGTTGCTCGATTTAAAGAGATGAAAATATTCTTTCCCTGACTGGGACAGGGCTGCTTAGCGTCAGGGTTGGAGGACCCTTCCTCACAATTTCCAGCTTTTCTTGAGAAGTCCTTCTCGAAAAAGGGTTTGCCAGTAAATCCACCACCAAATCCATTTATTCTCCTCCTTCAGCCATTGTGTGTTAAAAAAAATCTTAATCACTACATGTAAAAGTCATGTAAGAAAGTTTAAACAGATCTTTGATTGTGCAACGTTACATGCTAACTAGTTTTATTTCAGTTAGGTAACTGCCCATCCGATTACACCCAGCAAAAAATGCTGATGTCGGTGGCTAGGCCAGCTAGAAGGCTCGGAGTGTCAAAGAATACACCCACATGGAAATACTCAAAATCTGATTAGTTAAGGAATATGACACCAACATCGTCCCCATTTGCTTCAACAGCAGAGGGGATTCACTTGAAACTCTGAAAGCCTATGGGTAGATTTTCACCCTGAACCAGGACAGGTGGAAAATCTGATTGGATGTAAGCTCTAATGAGCTGTGTTGGAAGCTGCACAACTGACGCCTGCAGCGTCAAAACAGAAAGCTTGCGGAACATTTTGTGCAGCTACACAATTACCGACGAACACATAGATTTTCCAAAGATGTTGCATGCTGCTTTTTTCAAAATGGAGAAACATTTTTGCTGAGCTTATTATGTGTTAAATAGGCTACCACTTATTGGCTGGCTAGCAAGTTGCTAATGTACCCGTATGTTTTTTAGATTTTATAAAGTTTTACTGTCTTGAAGTCAGAATGGCCAAATCATCCCTTATCAGTCCCATTTTTTCATAAAAACTCAACAAAATGAAGATTGTGAAAGAAGGTTACATAACATGGGCATTATTACAAGCCCTTAAATTATTTAGTTCCTATTTCAATCTGTTACGGTATTAAACACTACAAATAAATTACATTTTTCTTACCGGAGATAAAGGGCCAGGCTTTCAACCTGACAAATGGAATCGCACTGCTTGGTGTCCATATTGGCGATCCGTGGTCCTACCATCTAGAACAGTTGATTGAATTGGCCTTGGTCCAGACCAAAGTAGCTACGAAATTCCTCTCTTAAAAGCTGAAGCTCTTGAATCAGTCCGTGGAACTCCCCACCGGTTTTTAGGATCTCAGCCATTAGTCTCATTGTTGAATGAGCCTATCAATACTATCTTGACTATTTAGAATTGTAGTTATAGTTGAATTATGTATGCAAAATATATATCCTAACATTTTTAATTAAAAAACGTTTACTGTAAGTGCAACAAAAGTTTAACTAATTTTGTTGAAATGCTTGATGGATTTTCAATGTCAGTTGGAGTTAACACTGCAACTGCTAGCGAAGACGTCTACTTCAAGCTATTGAATGGCACCAAGAAGATATTGTCCCATACACAATAGCGTGGTTATTAAATGTTTTGGCCTCAATGTCAGTGCCTAGAAATATACTTAATTTGGGAGAAAATATACCTCAAAGGTTGAGAAATTTTATGTAACTAGCTACAGCAATGACACAAACATAGCAAACGCCAATGCATTAAATGAGTAGTTAAACGTTTTAACACAGGCTGCTTCGTCAAATTTGCAGTTGTATAAAATGTTTAAAAAACACAACATTGCCTCAATTTTATTCAGTTTAATAGCACAGTATGTAGACTATGATCTCTATTTTTAAGTGAGATTATCTATGCTGTTTACAAACATCCTAACTCAAAACTCTTAAAAGGCCATACCAATTTTTAGTTGTACATTGACAGTGATTATATTATTTGCATAGATATGCCAAAATGATCAGACAAACAATTTCTCGAGCATTCAAGTTCCACACCAAATAAAATGTTTTAATCTGCATTAACTAGAGATTTTATCTCAATGAGACAACTTGTATAAATAAATGATTAAAAAAAAGCCTAATAAACAGTCCACTCTCCTGCCCTAAAATTTACATTCTGGGCACTGTCCAAGAAGTCAGGGGTCCCTAAAATATACCCAGAGAACCCCACGCTTCTGGTAATTGGAGTATCCTACACAGTCTTTAAAAAAGCACTCTCTGCAAATTAACATTTCAAATGAGACACAAATTTTTTCCCTTTAAACCCGGGGCATCATGTTGAGATTTACCACACCTAAAGTTGTGTTCATAAGTTTGCATACCCTGGAAGAAATTGTGAAATTCTGGCATTGATTAAGAAAATATGACTGATCATGCAAAAAAAACTGTCTTTTATTTACGGATAGTGATCAAATGAAGCAATTTATTATCACATAGTTGTTTGGCTCCTTTTTAAATCATAATGATAACAGAAATCACCCAAATGGCCTTGATCAAAAGTTTACATACCCTTGAATGTTTGGCCTTGTTACACACACACAAGGTGACACACACAGATGAAAATTAAAAGGTGAATTTTCCACACCTGTGGCTTTTTAAATTGCAATGAATGTCTGTGTATTAATAGTCAATGAGTTTGTTAGGTCTCACGTGGATGCACTGAGCAGGCTAGATACTGAGCCATGGGGAGCAGAAAAGAACTGTCAAAAGACCTGCGTAACAAGGTAATGGAACTTTATAAAGATGGAAAGGGATATAAAAAGGATATAAAAAGATATCCAAAGCCTTGCAAATGCCAGTCAGTACTGTTCAATCACTTATTAAGAAGTGGAAAATTCGGGTCCTCTTGATATCAAGCCAAGGTCAGGTAGACCAAGAAAGATTTCAGCCAAAACTGCCAGAAGAATTGTTTGGGATACAAAGAAAAACCCACAGGTAACCTTAGGAGAAATACAGGCTCTGGAAAAAGACGGTGTGGTTGTTTCAAGGAGCACAATACAATGATACTTGAAAAAAAATGAGCTGCATTGTCGAGTTGCCAGAAAGAAGCCTTTACCGTGACAATGCCACAAAAAAGCCCAGTTACAATATGCCCAACAACACCTTGACAAACCTCACAGCTTCTGGCACACTGTAATTTGGAGTGACAAGATCGAAATAGAGCTTTATGTTCATAACCATAAGCACTATGTTTGGAGAGGGGTCAACAAGGCCTATAGTGAACAGAATACCATCCCTACTGTGAAGCATGGTGGTGGCTCACTGATGTTTTGGGGGGGTGTGAGCTCTAAAGGCACAGAGAATCTTGTGAAAATTGATGGCAAGCTGAATGCAGCATGTTATCAGAAAATACTAGCAGACAATTTGCATTCTTCTGCACGAAAGCTGCACATGGGACGCTCTTGGACCTTCCAGCATGACAATGACCCTAAGCCCAAGGCCAAGTTGAACGTCCAGTGGTTACAGCAGAAAAAGGTGAAGGTTCTAGAGTGGTGATCACAGTCTCCTCACATTAACATCACTGAGCCACTCTGGGGAGATCTCAAACGTGCGGTTAATGCAGGACGACCAAAGACTTTGCGTGACCTGGAGGCATTTTGCCAAGACGAATGGGCAGCTATACCACCTGCAAGAATTTGGGGCCTCATAGGCAACTATTACAAGACTGCAACGCTGTCATTGATGCTAAAGGGGGCAATACAAAGTATTAAGAACTAATGGTATGCAGACTTTTGAACAGGGGTCAGTTTATTTTTTTCTTTGGTGCCATGTTTTGTTTTATGATTGTGCCATTCTGTTATGACCTAGAAATAAAATACGTATTTTGTCTGCTCACTCATGTTTTCTTTACAAATGGTACATATATTACCAATTCTCCAAGGGATTGCAAACTTTTGAGAACAACTGTAAATCAAGAACAGAGGGAGAATGAATAGAATGAGCATGCTTGTATTTAGAATACTACCCAACACAACATAACACATGAAACAGGTGAAACGCTAACAGCAGACAGCTTAATGATCTAACATAATGCTCTGATCTAACATAATGCAGTACCTCTGCCGACCTGAACACAAGTTAATATATTTTTATTTCTAACTTACATTTAAATTTAATAATACTTAACAGTATAGTGAGATAAGTGTTGATTGGTACCTGAAAATTTAATTACTTTTCTAACTATTTAGAAAAGACTTCCTTTCCAACCAGCCAAAGTGGACCCGCTGTTTAAACTCTTGAGTGTTCACCACATCCCTCTAGGATTTGCAAGTTACTAGGTGGTGAACTGAACATATTGTGGATCAAATTTAGTAAAAATAACTTGTGCACTACTTATCATGTTTGTGTATAATAAACTGGTTAATATCTGTAGTAACTAATCTAGTGTCTATAAACTATGAGCACATCGGAGCTGTCCATGAAGACTCTTTAAATAGGTTTATATATTCTAAAAACATGACACTTCAACAGTTTAATTCACAAATATCCTGATTTTTTTCAGAATAACTGTAAGACCTCAATTAAGTATAAGATGCCATTAATAGTTCCCTAGTGACAATCCCATGATAAATAGCAAGCAAGTTTATTTATATAGCACAATTCATACATCGAAGCAATTCAATGTGATTTACAAAGAAAAAGAAAAAATATAAAAATACAATAACATACTCAAATGAAAATATCAAAACAACATAAAAAATAGAATAAGAAAATATAAAAAGAATAACAACGGGATAAAAACATATATAAGGAAGCTATAAGGCTAAACAGTGTGGTTAAGTTTAAGTGCTCAGTCATAGGCACGTGAAAAGTGTAGTGTTTTTAACCTGGATTTAAAAATGGATACGTTTGGGGCACGTCAAAGATCTTCTGGTAGTTTATTCCAGTTGTGTACAGCATAACTGCTAAACGCAGCTTCTCCATGTTTAGTTTGGACTCTGGGCTCTACTAGCTGACCTGTGTTCATGGATCTAAGAGCCCCGCTCAGTTTATATTCTTCAAACATATCAGAAATCTATTTGGGTTCAGAGATTTATAAACTAAAAGCACCACTTTAAAATCTATTCTGTAACTGACTGGAAGCCATGCAAAGATTTAAGAACCGGAGTGATTTGCTCTGTTCTCTTGGTTCTGGTTAACATTCTAGCAGCAGCATTCTGAATGAGCTGCAGCTGTTTTACAGTCTTTTTGGGGAGTCCAGTTAAGAGGCCATTACAGTAGTCAACCCTACAAGAGATAAAAGCATGGATGAGCTTCTTAGTCTTTTTGGGACACCAAACCTTTGATTCTGACTATATTTTTAAGATGATAGAATGCTGTTTTGGTGACCGCTTTGATATGGCTGTTTAAATGTGAGGTCGGAGTCTATCAGAACACCAAGATTATGCACTTGATCCCTGGTTTTAAGGGCCCGAGAATCCAGCCCTTTACTAATACTTGTTCTTTTATTTTTGTTGCCAAACACAATAATCTCAGTTTTATCTTGGTTTAATTGTAGACAATTTTGGTTAGTATTTGGTTAGTATAAATAGTATTGTGTATAGAGTATTTTTTGGATCAGTGCTGTCCAGCTATTTTAAGTGTAAAATCACTACTGCAATAATTTTTCTCAAAGCTAACGTAAACCTGTAAATATCTACATAACTTTCGTTACATACAACGTGTAGCTACAGTACAATAGCTAGCTACAGTAGCTAGCTACTATACACTATATAGCTACAGTAGCAAACTTGAAACAGTGGCCAGGTTTACAAGTGACCTGACACAGTACCTTGAAAACAAACAATGTTACTAATTATCTAGCTATTTTGACAGATATAAAATCTGTATGCATTTGAATGCTGACTTTATAAATCATCTAGTTTAAAGTTTAAATTTTCTTACCAGTGTCATCTGTGAGGTTTCTACATAAGACTGAAAAGGAAATGACTAAACGGAAGTGACAAAACAGTAAAATGACTTTTAGCCAGCTGAGTTTTAGCCAGCCTAGTCTGCGGGGCTGCAGCTGGAGAGTAGCAATGACATTACATGAATAGACTAATGGGGATGAACTTTGTAAAATACATATAGCATTAATTAAAATATATATTGAATCATAAAAATATATTTTTCTGATTCTGATCATCTCCAGTCCAGCATAGAAGGCCTTGCTATTAGCCATTTACTGTAATCGGGTTCTAATTTAATGCATTAAATGTACATTTCTGATATGCAAATGAGCATTCCATACACTACGTTGTGGATTAGCAAGGCGTTAAAGGATGAAGTCCATGCTAGTTCCAAAAGGGTTTTGCTTTTGCTCCTCCAGGAGCAGCTAGCTCCTCCAGTCACAAAAAGTTTGTTCCAAGACTCATGCCGCTGCTAAGGTGTGTACACTATGTAGCCCGGGCATGTCTTCAAATTCTAGCGCATGCGTGTTTTGACAATGCAGAATTAAACAGACACCAGATCTATACACAAGTATCACGTGCAACTCTACCTGCTGTTTAAATAGCGTAGTGGTTATAGACAGTCTGCCACATAGGAAACCGTGGATCGAATACAACCAGAGACAAAAACATTCATCCCCTCTAATTACGGGCCGGCAGAACTAGGCCTGTCCTGGTTCCTTTTCTGGTTATTTTACATGAGGTTGCATGTGAGTTCAGCAGCAGGTTGTTGACTGGTTAATCTCAGCCCAAGCTGTGCAGTGGTAGAGGCCCTCCCTTTGTCCCAAAGAAGGAAAAGGCCCTGTGTGTGTGTGTGGGGGTGGATGTCACTTTAGATTCACATGCATTTAGGGTCTGCATGGGGGAAATAATGTACCACAATGATATCTTTGATCATTGCAAGAACTCTCCAACACAGGAACTGTGTCGAGTGTGGTTATCATCAACCCATTTTCTATTCCCCCAGCACAAATCATTTCATGGCTCCTCCATCCCCATGCGCTAGAGCTGGGCATCAAAAGCAATTTCAGCTGAAAAATAAGGTGCTTTTCTTCAATTTTCGAGCCATTTGTATCGGGGTTAGTGTTGTTTACCTAGCTAGTACACTGGTATTTACATACCTCTTCAAAGAAAAAAAATGCTTGGTATGATTTATGGACTGCAGCAAGAGCACAATTTTCATGTTATGGACCTAATCTGAGAGGGTATGGAGAAAGGTCACATTGGCCGTACAAATACCATGGCCCTTCCACAGGGACTGGCTGAAAATTTGCTCTCCTTAAAATGATGTCAGGTGGACTGGCATCGGGATGATATGCAAAGACTATGGATTTGAAAATATATTTAATTCAAGCCTCACACGGGACAAAGATTACTATTTTAAACACAAAAATATTTGGACTTTAAATACAGCTTTGATATTGATATTACTGTCTACTTGAATGTATGTTTCAGAGTTTTATTGTTTTTTCCATGTTCCTTGATTTGTAAGGGACTCAATACCATGTGATTAATATGGAGAAGAAAATTACATTTAAAAGTACTTACCAAACATGAAATGGCTTTGGGACAATCTGTCTAGTTTTCGACTACCCAAACACAGAGTGAAATGTCTTTTGTTATGCTCTGCCTTAAATTTTAGGATGATTTATTTCCTACGATTCATACATTTTCTATGATTTATTAAACTATCATTGGTTTACAAGATGGTAACCTGCCTGCCTGAGGTAGTAGTCTTTCAACATGAATAGTTAACAATAAACAGGATTGTGTTCAATTATTTTCCACGAAAGGCTAACATTGTCTATGGACTTCCCAATGTTTCTGCTAGACCGAAAAAAGGAGAAAACCCCTGTAAAGGTCACCTGAACCACAACACTGCAGAACACTATACAAAACAATTAAGGATCACAATCAAGTTATCACAAGCCACTGGTGTTGACAGCAAAGCCCAATGTATTGTAAACCTGACACAATGCATGCCTTATTTCCAATGAAAAGCATTTTGTTTGCTGAAAGCTACCTCTGAAGCTGTTTTGAATGCTACATGGAATCTGTTACAATGAGGATAATTACATGGGGAAAGAATTGCTATATTTCAAATGATACTGAAATGCCTTCCTGCATAATACAGTACTTCACTCCCCACATTTTTTTTAACACTAGTTGTAAGGTATTATAGTTTCTGGCTAATTTACATATTTACCCATATAACCTGCAAATAATTTACATATTTGCAGATTATATGGGTAAAGAAATCACAACAAAAACCTACAATTCTATGGTAATTAAGTTATTGGTACTGATGGGTACACTGAAACCCTGTACATTGATGAAATAAACAAACATTTTATGAGTACTGAATGAAAATACACTGCTCAAAAAAATTAAGGGAACACCTAAATCACACATCAGGTCTCGATGAAGGAAATATATTAAAGATCAAAGATCTTTACTGTACATTGTTTAATTCGTTGAGAACAAAATGACGTAACAACGGTCAATGGAAACCAAAATCACCACTGAGGGCTGAATTCAAACTCACACCGAAAATCAAAGTAAACAATTGAAATCACAGGCTGTTCCAACTTGCATGAATTTCATCACGGCAACTCATAATGTGACTCAGTAGTGTGTACGGCCCCCACATGCCCGCATGCACTCCTGACAACATCCGGCATCCTGATAAGATGGCGGATGGTGTCCTGGGGGATCTCCGCCCACACGTGAATCAGGGCATCAGTGAGCTCCTGGAACCTCTGTGGTGCTACTTGGCGGCGTCGGATGCACCGATACATAACGTCCCAGAGGTTCTCAATTGGATTCAGGTTTGGGGAACGTGAGGGCCAGTCAATGGCATCAATGCCTTCATCATCCAGGAACTGCGTACACACTCTGGCCACATGAGGCTGGACATTGTCCTGCACCAGGAGGAACCCAGGGCCAACTGCACCTGCGTAAGGTCTGACGATGTGTCTGAGGATTTCATCCCAGTACCTAACAGCAGTCAGGGTACCTTTAGCTGGCACGTGGGAAGATATGCCTCCTCAGACCATCCCCAGACCATCACTGACCCACAGCCAAACCGGTCATGCTGGATGATGTTGCAGGCAGCATGATGTTCACCATGGCATCTCCAGACTCCTTCACGTCTGTCACATGTGCTCAGTGTAAACTTCCTCTCATCTGTGAAGAGAACGGGGCGCCAATGGCAGACCTGCCAATTCTGGTGTTCTCTGGCGCATGCAAATCGAGCTGCACGGTGCTGGGCTGTGAGCACAGGTTCCACTATTGGACGTTGGGCCCTCGTGCCACCCTCATGGAGTCTCTTTCTGACAGTTTGATCAGAAACATGCATACCCGTAGCCCGCTGGAGGTCATTTTGTAGGGCTCTGGCAGTGCTCCTCCTGTTCTTTCTCGCACAAAGGAGCAGATACTGGTCCTGCTGCTGGGTTGATGCCCTTCTACGGCCCTGTCCTGATCTCCTTATGTAACGGCCCATCTCCTGGTTTCTCCTCCATGCTCTTGAGACTGTACTGGGTGACACAGCAAACCTTCTTGTGACAGCACGCATGGATGTGCCATCCTGGAGGAGCTGGACTACCTGTGCAACCTGAATGGGCTGAAGGTACCACCTCATGCTACCAGTAGTGAAAAGGACACTAGCAAAGCTAGAGAAGAATCTGTCAGGAAGGATAAGGTGAGAGTAATTGTCTGTGGCGACCACCTGCAAAACCATTCCATTTTTGGGGGTTGTCTTGCTGTTGCCTCTTATCACTTTCATTTGCACCAAAACAGGTGACATTGACTCACAATCGCTTATGTTTCCTAACTGGACAGATTGATATGCCTGAAGTTTAACTGACTTGGTGTTATACTGTGATAATTACATGTTCCCTTAATTTTTTGGAGCAGTGTATAAACATAGAATTAGAATGAAAAAAACATCTCATGATTTTGGAGATAGATGCTGTGGCACTCTCCAGTTTTTTGTTTTATCCCCAGTACATGACTTCTGCAGTCAGAAAAGTGGGGAGGGGGGCTTGTTCATCAATCCTGCCGTTGTATTTTGTTCAACAATGACGACACTGAAACATGTTGCACACTATTGTGGGTTTGGGACTTTTTGTTTTACGTTTTTTACTTTCTTCGCGGCCAAAGCACTTAAGCGACCGACTGCCTGATTTATATGTCTTGCAGGCTCTTGCCCTACAGAGTGGACGAGAGGTAACTGTCAATTATTGTCTATATTTGTCAATAATCAATGTACTATTTTTGGTCAAAACAGTATAACACACAGTTCTGGCTATATGAACCAACAGTGAGTTTTTGGTTTATAATTACATGTAAACTTTTTTTTTTGAACCATGTTAACGTCAGGGTTGGTTTCTCCTACCATGCTTGTTTGTTTACCGTTCTTCTTCTTCTTTCTTCTCTCATAAAGCAGGTTTGCCAGGATATTTCTCTCGCTTCTGGGCTTCCCCTGGTAACCCCCATGTTTCACGTCACAACGCTATGAACTGTGGGGAATTCCCTCAGGCAAAGTCTGCAGAAATGTGAACTTACAAAAAGGGAGCATAAAGGGCTCAAAGTGTCTGTGAGGGAGCCCTCATGCACTTGACGATGACAGTGGGACAGCCCTAAGCCCTGACAGATTTAGGGAGAACGCCCTTCAAAGTCTGCAAATCTGTGAGTGTGGACATCGAGATTGGGCCTATCACAACCAGCCAGTGGCGGGCAGGAAAGAGATTTTTTTAGAGGCATTCCCAAAAATACTTGAATTGCTTGAACACCCACCACAATATGAACCTCAATACCAGTGAATAACTACAGGACATGGTGATTTATTTTTTACTTTTTTTTTTGCTTTGTTGCCTCTTCAGAGTATAGGTATTTACATTTGTAGCTAATGCTAACTAACATTAATTGCTTTTATAACCAGTAAAAGCACTAACTGTAGCTAGCTAGCGTTTAGCGACTTCAATGCACAGTACTAGTTTGTTAGCTATAAAAGACAAAAAAAAAACATACTGATCTAGCCTTAAGACAAACTACTTACATCTAGAATCAGGCTCTGATGACCAGCGGATCCTGTTGCCTAGGGAAGTAAGATGGAGAAGGGCTCAAATTTGTAAAAGCAACTGAAGAGACATTTACGCTGCACACCCTGCTCCTTACTGAAAAGTTTTTTGCATGCTTGCCATGGCTCTCTACAAACGTAATCCATTTCTGCCTGACTGCTGGGTTTCTTGGGAAGAAGAATAAAGATGCATTACTATAGGCTCTATGCCAAATGAGACAACTGTTGAAAAGATAGATGTCAACTGAATTTGCAACATGATGCGTGAGGAGATAATTTGCATTTGGAGGACAATTCATGAGCAAAACATTTTAATTGGTGAGCAAAACCAATCTACGTAGATAGGTAGATGTTTTGTTCCTGCCTAGAAAATTCCAGACACTGTAAAGGGGGAAATGCACGAAGCAAAATTTATAACATTTCTGTGGTGATTATTGTACCTATCAAAGTCCTAGTATTTTGATGAGGATTACAAAATTAGCTTTACCACACCTTTAAATTAAAATTGAATCATCCATGGAGGCTATGGAAAGGTTTTGGAATAAGTAGATTGGAATGAGATTGAATGGAATTTTGAATGCAGTTTCTTAATTTATGGCAAAAGTAAACTTCAAAAGCCCATAACTTCAGTTCTGATAACCATTCAGTGATTAAAATAGATTTGGACTGGGGACAATTAATACTTTGATTTTCATAACTGTACACAGTATAAAATTACACATTTTAACCCAGTTGTCACCAGTGACCCAATGGTTACAAAGACCATTTCTGAAGAGCACACAAGAACATTGTCTTAAAATGTTTAAAGATTATCTCAAGCAGAAAATATGTTTTGAATGTTATTGTTGTTTTGCTATATACTGTTTAGTTAAGACAATACTTATGTTGACATTGAAGTTATGAACACCTGCATTTGTTTTATGATTCCATATTTTCCGTATATTTAGGATTGACCAATCTGTGACCGTGGGGCTGTAATGTCCAATCTTGCTACCATGTAAACTAAAGATCTGTGCTATGGAAGATACAGTTAAGGTTAGGCTAAAGTAACAAAACATTAAAATGGAACATAGATATGTCTGTCACTCAGACGATTAAAGAAAAACAAGAACAACGTATTTATTTTTGAGTGACTATGTTGGAAAAAGATGCAAGAGAATAGGAAGATTCAAACAACTCCTCTGGAAAACCCAAAACTCTCAATATCTTCTTCAATTACAAACTCGGCACTCTTTTTGCCATTAAAACAGGCTTCATAACATAGGCTTTATAAACTGTATACTGAAATATGAGGTAGCAACAATACCATCATATTGATTAATCTGTTTAAGAGATCAGAAGAAAGTGAGTAGACAAAAAACATGAATGTGTACAAAATAACCCTTGGCAGAACCTGATTCTGACTGTATGTTTTTAGCAATATAGTTTCAGGGCTAGGAGAGGGGCAACAATTCTGTAGCCGTTTATAGCAGTTTATGTGAACGTACATTTAATATAATTATTTTCACAGCTATTATGATATATTTTGAGATTTAGTCAAAAAAGTTTCAAATGTACTTTTATCGTCGGCATGTGTAACAAGTTGAAATGCTATTGCTTAAATATATGACTACATTTTTGTTCTAGTGTAAAGTGTCAAGCTTATCATCCTGCCTTGTGTTTAGCAATTCCTGATAGGTCTACCATTGCTCATTATTTACAGTGAGTGCTGTGTACTTTTTCTTTAGCATGGCTGGACCATTTCATTGGTAAGCAGAGGATCAAGTTCAGTCTTAATGACAATCCCTCCCTGACCTCTCCAGAGAAAACAAATGGAACCTCAAGGTGATGTTTCAATTTCACTAACCATTTGGGTGTCCTGGGGAAAAGAACAGATGTAGCCCTAAGCACTGGAAAGGGGTGAGTTGCAGGTCAAGGTCACCATACGCCAAGGTTAGGGTCAGATAAGCACGGCTGGCTCTGGGTCTTCAGATACCCAAAGGGCATGGGAGGGAGGGTGGAGAGGGGCTCAAGAGCCATGGATCAAGTGTTGCTTTTCTGAAGGGCGGGTGAGGGCAGGGGCACCAGGGTTCACCACTGTCATCTGCACAGGGCTATACAGTTGCCCTAGGAGCTATCATCGGCTCTCAATAGCAGTTAATATAGCAACTCCCATGCAATCACAAACTTTGTATTATGTATATAATGACAATACTTTACTTCATAAAAATAAATATAAAAGACAATAAAAATAAAAGACTACAATTGAACTACTAAATAGGAAAATAGGTTTGCCCATTAATCAGAAAGAGCTGGACTTATAAAAGCAAAACTGCAGCTGAATATAATTTAATATCACTTGAGACTTTTATGTTAAACATCACTGTCACATGAATTCATCTTACATTGGCTTCATTCACATGAATTGAATGAAGCCAATGTGTCTCTGCTTAAAAACAGCTTGATCAAATTGCTTATTAGCAAAACACTTTAATTCTTTATAAAATGATGTTATTATTAAAAGTAATAGTATTTAATTACATAATTAAAATAAATTAGCTGAATATATTTTAAGACAGTGATATGTTGTCAGTAGGCATACTTATTTTGACTTAATTAAGATAACCACAGTGATTTGTTTGATTCCTTAGACTATGAGGTGCAATAATAACCTATGTGGGAACTTTTCTAAATATGTTCAACTAGAACAAGACAGCAGCACTACAGTGTGACTGCAATTTTCTGTCATATTTATGGATAGGATACTAAGGAGGTTGTTTTTGCAAATCAAATCAAATGTAAACATGCTGAAGCATTGGGCTTCCCTTTATTAAAAAAGGCAATTTAGTTCATGAACTGTTGAAGATTCTGATTATAGGTTCTCTTGGTTGTCATTAATTGTTAGTTAGTTAGTATATTATGTATATTAGCTGTGAATATATCATTATATTGGTTATATTAAGTGATATCATAATATATTATTTTAAATTGTAAGTTTTTAAATTATCCACCCACTACACTTTTCAACAACTCAGAAAAAGGAATTATGTAACTCTATTCACAAACAAACTTGCTTTTGGAATAATGTTGATCCTTAATTCATCTATTATTTAGATTTCAGGAGACAACAATTAGTGACCTCCATATAACACAAAACAAAAGGAGAATCTTGACAAGAGGAAACAGAATTGATGTCACAGAACTAAACAAGCGTCAAAACAAGGTACATAGTTTTGATATTTCAGGCAGGAAATGCTAATCACATTTGGTATGATATATGCCTGTGGGGCACAGGTAAAACTGTGCAGAACAACTGAATGTTTAATGACAATGATCGATACAGGATTTTCTCCTGATTTCATTCGAATGCTGAACATAATCAAAATTATTATTATTTTTGTTTACATAGAAGTGGTCGAAGGAAATCAAAAATCAAAACTTTTGACATATACAGTAATTTAAGGGAATTTCATGAGATATGAATTATAGAACAACAATTCTGTTATTGAAGCTAAGATGTTGGCACATTTACGAATGATATGTTGGTTCGACTTAAACTTGTAATGGGGCTGACGTTGATGAGATTTTTTACAAACATTGGTTTCATGAGTTGATTTGCCTTGCTGTTTGTTTAATTCCTTATGGTAAGCCAGTGATGACAACCATATTTGACAAAAACGGGACATGCTCTTTGCTACTACAGACTATGGTGCAAATGAAACACAACAAGTAAAAAAAAAATTATATAATGAATAAGCCATGTGCTGTTTGCATCGGTGAGTGAGATATTACATATTTTTGTTAAAAGAAAAAATAAATAACAATAATGGAAGAACAAAAACTGCTGATGATTTAGGAAGAGCCAGGAAAACGATAGAGAAAAACCGAGAGAGAAAGAAGAGAGAATCATAGATGGGGAAAGGAGGGAACAGAGTGAAAGACGTGCCTCCTCAAAGGTCAGTCCTTCTTTGTAGTCAATAATTGACATTTAAACGTGCATTTCAAACGTCACTGATAATGTTAGGCAAGATAATGGAGAGAGACCTGCTTCCACTGGCATGCAATTATGAGCATAATGAGATGCAAAAATGCAAATGTCTTTGTGCATGCTCCAGCTTCCTTTTGTGGGCTGCCGTGGTGTCTGTAGTGGATGATAGATGCCATGCTGGCAGTGGCAGACAGAATGGTGACATGTGGGAGTGGGAGCAACCAGTGAACAGAATTGGGGCAAATATGCCACACACCCTTATAAAAAACAAATCTCACAACTGCCCTAGCAAATGCTTTCCTGAATGCTATCCAAACCTCATATATTTCTCTTAAGCAATGTTTATTAACATTTAAAGCACTGAAAATCAAAATCAATTATTGTAAGGTGATATTGGTTTTATGCTGCATAATGTGTATAAGGAAAAAAAAATATATATATATATATGTTGCTTGCATAACTATTCAACCCCCAAATCATTAATGAGGTAGAGTCACCTTTCCCAGCAATAACAGCTTTAAGCCTTTCGGGGTAAATATGTACTAGGCTTTGGAGTGACTTTTGCCTATTGTTCTAGGCAGATTTGATCTAAGTTGTTCAGGTTGGTCGGACATTGCTTGTGGACCGCAATTTTCAAATAGTGCACATATTCTCAATGGAATTGAGGAATTTGACTGGGCCACTGAAGGACATTCACCTTTTTGTTTTGTTCTTCAGCCACTCCGATGTTACTTTGGCTTTTTGCTTGGATCATTGTCCTGCTGAAAGGTAGATTTCTTCCCAAACTTCAGTTTTTTAGCAGACTAGAAGAGATGTTCTTGTAGTATTTCTCTGATATTTTGCACCACCCATTCCTCCATCAATTGTAACTATATGCCCAGTTCTGGCTGATTAGAAGCAACCAGTACTATACTTCCATGCAGGGATGGTGTATCTGGAGGCATTGCCAGAGTTTGTGCCACATACAGCGCTCTGGGTTTTGACCACAAAGCTTTATCTTTGTATCATCTGACCACATAACCTTTTCCCCACATAACCTTTTCACTACAGCTGGGTCACTCTTATGCTTTCTGGCGAAATCCAGACATGCTTTCAGAAGGTACTTTTTGAGTAACGGCTTCTTTCTTGCCACCCTCTTACAGGCCAGTGTTATGTAGAGCTCTTGATATAATTGACTGGTGCATTACCCCTCTCCCAGCTACTGTAGCTCCTTGAAAGTGATTGAATCCTTGCCAAAATGTTTCCACATTTTTCTACACTTAAAATTATGTGTTGTCCAGTTTGCAGTTATGGCCTTGGCTCAGCACAGTAACTTCCAGCTGTCTGGAGAGTCGAAGATCGAGACACATATCCTTCAATCACTCCAAGCTGATCTGCTTCTTATCATGGTTCTCTCAACTAACTACTGGCTGGCACCTACACACTTGGAGAACATATCAGCCAACAACAATGATTAAGCTTATAGGTCCCAACACAAGGAGGCACCAGAGCATGACCAGACCGATCAACCCTGTCCAACATCCATCAGATTTCATTAGATTTATTCCAGAATGACGTTATTCTTATATGTGTTCACTTATATATGACAATAAAGCAGCTCAAAATAAAATCTGATTAAAAGTCTGGGTGAATTTCCTGTCAGCTATGTAGTCTACATGCATAAGTCTCAGTATAAGTCTGCAACCCATCCAGTGACACTTTAGGAAATGACAGAATTATTATTATTGTACTTCTTTATTTCCATGTACAATATTTTACCCAATATGGATAGCACATTCTGGGACTTCTCCAGAAACAACTTAAAATTTTGTCTCTACATGACAAATACCATGTTGAGATTAAACTTTTGAGCAACAATATTGGCAAGGACTATCTCCCCTCCAACCCTGGCATCACTAAAACCTCCATTTTGGGTGGCACACACAACTTGTGTGCAGCCATGCTGTTTGTTATAAGCAAATCATTTCTCTAGAGCGTTTGTCTGTTCAGAGTGCATTCTATCTTGCTATTTTAAGCTTCTCCTTTCCCAAGTACAGGGAGACGCAGAGAGGATAGGTTGAAATAGCGACAAAAGCTTTGGACTACAGATGATCTGGGGGTCAGTTAAGCATGTGATTGCCCAAATCAGTTAAAATCCCTTAAAATATCTGCATTTGCACTTCTTCACACCCCTTTATATAATCAAATGTTTGACAATTGAAAATGATGGATCTTTATTAGCTACCAACATCCATAACTAGACTCTCAGCTACATCAACTGGAATTGCAAAAGCCCCCACCCCCCAAAAAAACATTTGGAAACAATAATAAATTACTGTCATCATTTGAAATTCAAACTTCAGTCTTGGTTTGTTTATTTTCCTTTTGTATAGTCCCAATATTTTGTCTCTAGCATGCCACGGATTGCAGAGCATCAGAAGTATAATCAGAATGCAATAGACATACTATTTTACATGGTTCCTCTGCAAACCCAACATCATTTGTTTTCTCTAAACGTGAAGACCCCAGTTTTTTAACAGGTGTATCTGGGTCTTGCCAAATGACAGACACGGGCCAGGGAGGGCGCCCTGCTTTGCTTCCATGAATAATTGTTAATAAAGATGTGTGTATGTTTCACTGTATCTAGGGTCTTGCCAAATGCCAGACTCCAAGCAGTGAGCGTGGCCTGCTTAGCCTCTGTGAATAATCGTTAATGAGGATGTGTGTATGTCTCATTGTACAGTATGTCTTAACGTCATGCTCAGTCAAATTGTACCTGCAAAGAGGTGCAAACCCGGGCTGGCAAGCTCCCAAAGAAAAACACACTGGATGAATTTCAGTATCTTAAATGAGTTTAACAAATATGTGAGGTGGAATGTGTAGAACATGTCTACTACAGTGGAAAACAGCTGTTGTAACAGTGGTCCAGTCGTTAAGCGTTTCAACAATTCATTGGTCACACACACATTATAGTAGACGTTCTCACAGGTGTACTTAAATAATTCTCTTGGATCAAAAATAAATTCATGGAATTGGTGTGGTGGGCCCTTCAGACATTGCCTTCATAGCCTATAAGAACAATGCCAGAAATTTTCAGCTGAACTGCCATTGGCTCAGTTGGCAAATTTAAACAACCAATCTCCCTACACCCTCCTCCATATGTGTCACTTACACTGCTATACGGCGGTTGGATTTACTTTTAAAAACATGGACATTTCAGAAAATATTTTGGATGCAATTCTGTCACGTGTGTCAAGTGGTGCAAACTGTACACGGTAACAGCAATAAAGGATACATAGAAAAATTGTTTGAGATAGCTTGTTTCCAAATTCATGGTTTGCTTGCTAAAATTTGGTGGACATCCCAGCAATCTTACTTTAGGCAGTTACACAAACATTCAAAAGTTTTGGGTTAGAAATGTCCTTGTCTTGAATAAAAACCAATTTTTTTGTCCATTAAAATAACATCAAATTTATCAGAAATACAGTATAGACACTGCTAATGTTGTAAATGACTATTTTAGCTGGAAACAGCAGATTTTCAATGAAATATCTTCATAGACCTACAGAGGACCATTATCAGCAACCATCACTCCTGTGTTCCAATGGCATGTTCATTTTATAATTTTAAAAGGCTAATTGATCATTAGAAAACATTTGTTCAATTATGTTAGCACTGCTGAAAACTGTTGTGCTAATTAAAGAAGCAATAAAACTGGCCTTCTTTAGACTAGTTCAGTATCTTCAGCATCCATAATTGTAGGTTCGATTACAAGCTCCAAATGGCCAGAAACAAAGAACTTCTGAAACTCGTCAGTCTATTCTTGTTCTGAGTTATGAAGGCTATTCCATGCGAGAAATCGCCAAGAAACTGAAGATCTTGTACGCCCTTCACAGAACAGTGCAAACTGGCTCTAACCAGAATAGAAATAGGAGAGGGAAGCCCTGGTGCACAACTGAGGAAGAGGACAAATACATTAGAATGTCTAGTTTGAGAAACAGACGCCTCACGTTCTCAACTGGCCGCTTCATTAAAGAGAACCCGCAAATCACCAGTCTGAACAACAACAGTCAAGGAGCAACTCCAGGATGCTGGCCTTTTAGGCAGAGTTCTTCCTCTTTCCAGTGTCTGGGTTATTTTGCCCAACTTAATCTTTTCTTTTTATTGGCCATTCTGAGCCATAGCTTTTTCTTTGCAACTCTGGAGAACACACTTTAATTGAACTTGTTTTGATTTGAGGTCAAGCAGAATATTCGCCAGATTAACATCACTTCTAGTCTCAATGACAATGAGTCAGAATTGCCGAAATAGCCCATATTTTATGAAATAGCCCATACCGATTGATATGTAGTCCATGAAACAAATAACTTATTATATACAATAATCAGATTCCAAACATGATCAGGTACATGGAACTGACCAAAGTGGCTGGGATTGACCAAAGTGGCTGGGACTGCGAATCCCAGGGTATGTTGGGGCATAACATCCAGCGACCTCTGTTGCACAGAAACCCTACCTGTGGAATGTGACATATGTGCCACGGCGATAGGTGCGGAGGAGGAAGCTTCAGACCTGTTGTCCAATGTTGCAATTCTTCCAGTTATATCACCTAAGGATGTTTGAGCATCCTATAACTCAGTGAGCATGGTAGCATCCTGCATCACAGAGATAAGGCATTACTGTCTTACTCATTCACTACTAGCAGGAATTTGAATACTACTCATGAGAGATGCCAATGGGAGTGGCTATCTCCTGGGAGTATAATACCTCCAAGATCCTTGACACAGGCCAATCCTGAATTGAAACAGATGATAGTTTTGGCTAACGCAAAATCCATTGGGGCAACGTAACATTTTCCTCAACGACCTCAGGTGATTTGGAATTGGAGCCGCCAGTAGAATTGTTGAATCCCTCGTACCCCAACAGGCACCACTCAACCTGCTCAGACAGCCTGCGGTAGGACATTGAGTATTCTACTGTATCGAACGCCTTCGCCAGGCCAACAAACAGAGCAACACAGTTTCATTTCTCATCTAATGCTTTGACAATATCATTTGCAACCAGTGTATTTGCTGTGATAGTACTGAGCCCAGGCATAAAACCAGATTGAAATCTGTTCTAAATGCAATTTTCTGATAAAAAGGAACGTAACTGTTTATTTACCAATGGTTCCAGAGGCATGGGATGACAATTTAGAGATAGTTATCAAGGGCACTAGTGTCCCAACCCTTATGCAATGGGAGCACGAGTGGTTTTCCAGATTCAAGGGATAACTCCCGAAATTAATGTTAGATTAAATACATGCATTAGAGCTCCAGAGATAATTGGAGCAGCACTCACCAATAAGCCTGAATCGAGCATATCAGCCCTGGTTGTTTTCTTTATATCTATAACTAGCTTTGACTCAAGGACATATTTTTCAGTAAACAGACCAAAACCTTTGACTCTTAAAATCAGAATGTTCCAGCATTATTACTTGATTTTAATGTATTCCTTGATTGTGTATTCCTCTGTCATTTGGAGTAGGTATAGACGTATTTTTCACAAAGTTCACCTGCTGGAATAAAGTGTTCAATTAAGACATCATCAATTGCATTTTGATCAGTAACAGGCACAAAGTCCAATGCTATCTGCTGTGGCAGTGTGGTGGCAACACTGCCCTTCGGGTTTTTTGCTGTTTTTCAGAATTTGGAGGGACGTACATATACATTACAGGTAGATAGCGTATATACATAAGTCTGTTTTTGCTTTTCTATTAAGTTTTATACATAGGTTTCTTAATGTCTGAAAAGTCTGCCAGTCCAAGCTAGAAGTTGAGCTTGCCCACACCACAAGATCACTTTGGGAGAGGACTTGTAAAAAATGTTCATTAAAAAAAAAAAAGTGATATAACATGGTTTTATCTGACATCTCTAATGCATACAATCGGGCAATGGTCACGGATATCTAGTGGAAATACACCACTTGCCATATATTTTTCTGGAACATTTGTCACAATATACACAGCTCAAAAAAAATGAAGGGAACACTTAAATCACACATCGGGTATCGATGAACAGAATATATTTAAGATCAAAATCTTTACTGTACATTGTGTAATTCATTGAGAACAAAACAGTCAGTGGAAAACAAAATGACCAACCTATTGAGGGCTGGATTCAAACTCACACCGAAAATCAATGTAAACAATTGAAATCACAGGCTGTTCCAAGTTGCATGAATTTCATCAAGGCAACTCATAATGTGACTCAATAGTGTGTGTGCCCCCCATGTGCCTGCATGCACTCCCGACAACGTCTGGGAATGCTCCTGATGAGACGGCGGATGGTGTCCTGGGGGATCTCCTCCCAGACCTGAATCAGGGCATCAGTGAGCTCATGGACAGTCTGTGGCACTACTTGGTGGCGGCGGATGCACCGATACGTAACGTCCCAGAGGTTCTCAATTGGATTCAGGCCTGGGGAACGTGAGGGCCAGTCAATTGCATCAATGCTTTTGTCATCCAGGAACTGCCTACTCACTTTGGCCACGTGAGGCCGGGCCTGCTCTCATCTGTGAAGAGAACGGGGCGCCAATGGCAGACCTGCCAACTCTGGTGTTCTCTGGCGAATGCCAATCGTGCTGCACAGTGATGGGCTGTGAGCACAGGTCCCACTAGAGGACGTTGGCCCCTCATGCCTCCCTTATGGAGTCTGTTTCTGACCCGGTATCTCCTCCATGGTCTTGAGACTGTACTGGGACACACAGGAAACCTTCTTGTGATGGCACGTATGGATGTGCCATCCTGGAGGAGCTGGACTGCCTGTGCAACCTGAATGGGCTGCAGTTGCCGCCTCATGCTACCAGTAGTGACAAGGACCCTAGCATAATGCAAAAGTTGAGAAGAATCAGTCAGAACGAATAAGGAGAGAGCAATTGTCTGTGGCGACCACCTGCAAAACCATTCCGTTTTTGGGGATTGTCTTGCTGTTGCCTCTCCAGTGCACCTGTTGTCACTTTCATTTGCACCAAAACAGGTGACACTGATTCACAATTGCTTATCCTTCCTAACTGGACAGCTTGATATCCCTGAAGTTTAATTGACTTGGTGTTGTACTGTGATGGTTACATGTTCCCTTAATTTTTTTGAACAGTGTATAATCAATGTATACTTTATAGGCTCCTTTAAATTTGGCCAAGTTGGCTTGGTGATTAGCTGGGTTAAGTTGAGGCCAACACAGAACTCCTTAATATTATTTAGCATACCTTTCTTGGCAGATGGATGGCGATATACTAATATTATTACAATTGTTTCCTAATTTAATACTTACGGCCAGAAAATCTAATTCCTTATGAATACAGATAGACTTAAGAACAGACTGAAAGCAGATTTTATTTGTACATATAGCTGCAAGCAGCGATTAAGGGGACCAAGTAATGACAAAAGGAAACATTGAAGCCCCTTGGAATGTATATGTTACTGTAACTAAGCAACTGTCTGTACATTTCCAATTTCAATTAAAGCTGCAAACAGCATTTAGTTAGCATGAAAATTATGCAATATGGTATGTAGGGTAAAAGACAAACTGTACACATGTGTACAAACATTAACCCAATGTTGGAAGGATGTTTTTTCCTGTCCAATGCTGACCCCATGTCGTTTTTAAATTCTGGTCTGGTTGATACAACACTTGAAGATCTTCATACATAGATGCCAAATGTCAAACTACATCAAGATTGGTCATTTGCTGCCATATGAGTAGTGTTTTAAGTGTTTTTGAAAATAACTAAGATGGCTGAAAATCCATGATTGCGATTTTTTGGGTCTCAGTGGCAAACATTTTCATAGTGAGGAGATACACCTATGGACTGATTTCCAAGACTAGGTCAAAAGGGATGGGTGTGAAACATTCAAAAAGTCCAACTTCACAGGCTTGTGCCACCATGAGGCTGATTTGCATGTCCACTGCACCAGAAGTTGTGTTTCTTGACACTTTACTATATTAATTTGGGTACCTTTACACCATTTTAACTCACAGGAATTTGCAAAAAGGACAGTTTTTTGCCAGAAGAATAATATAAGTGAACTGGAACAAACATAATAGGATTTTGGCATACTGTTGAAACCCTAATGACACACATTGTCAATTGACTGATTGTGGAATAGCTTAGAATATTACAACAAAACATTCTCAGCATCAGTGTAATAAAAGAAGATTGTAGATGAATGTCACACTCACAGACATCTTATATAGTGAAAAGCTTTATTTTTCTAAGCTACACATTGAAAATGGAAATTACTATTTGGAAGTAAAGTTAAAAATAATATTAAAACTAGCCGAGCTAGATAATGTAGGTTATAAATTAGAGAAGTTACTTTTGTACATTAATAACAATCATACCATTACCAGAATTGAGTAGTTATGTCAAATCATTTTTATTGCTAATTTAGCAAGTTTTTAATAAAGGAATCAATTTCCATTTTTGTTTTACTCCACTTTGAAGATTGTAAATAAAAATAACAATGTGTTTAGAGACAAATCAAATGCATTAATATAAAAAATATGTACAAGTATACATTTTAGTCATTTAGCAGATTCTCTTATCCGGAGCAACTTACAATAAGTACAGATACATTTTTCTGGAGTAAATTAGGGTGGAGTGCCTTGCCCTAGGACACAACAACATTTGGCTCAATTGGGAATCAAACAGAAATTTACAATTACAAATTTCACC
>JACXGI010000052.1:0-99391 GCA_016801175.1 Esox masquinongy | reverse complement strand
CAATGATGTAAAAAACATTACTATTTAAGTCTTTTTGATTAAATCTACACAGGCCTAATTTCCAACAACCATTACCCCAACGCCTTATCCTTGATTGATCATGCCAAATTGCTAATGTGGTACTAGAACATCACTTTTAATTATATCAAAAACAGCTAAAAGCTATTTGGTTTGATAAATTAAGCTTTATATGGTCTTTGTGTTTTTGGGTTGCCACAGTATGCAGTAGACTGGCATGTGTCTAATTTCAGAAATGGACGCCTCACGTCCTCAGCTTCATTTAATTCCTTTCTGCCATTTGTAACCTAATACCAACCTTAACACATGCCAGTGCATTACATACTGTGATAACTCAATAACACAGACAACGTTAAGTTTAATTTAAATGAATCAAATAGGTTTCAGCTGGGTTTAATATAAAGGAAAATTATTTTCTAGTGCCAAACAAGCATTTTAGAATTATTTAAGGAAGAGGTGTTGTAAAAACTTCCCTTAGTGTCTTTCAGAATTTACCTAGCAAATCTACACACTGAAAATGGAAAACACTATTGCAAAGATAAAGTTAAAAATTATTTTAAAACTAGCCAAGCAACTTTGACATTTAAGTTAGTAAAATACAGGGTTGGAACTTTTTTTTTAAGTGAGGGTGAAAAATTTTTGTAAAGCTCCTGAATTCTAAAATTGTACACAGTTGAATATCCTGCTGAGACATGGTGCACCAAGTCATGTAGGCTGAATTACCATGACAGTGAAACATGTTTTCAATGTTTTAATATTAAAGAAATTGGTAGATAACTGATAGACCCTCTGATAACTCTCCTTCAACGTCCTAATATCGGTCGTCAATCTCTTAGATGCTTTCATCTTGACTGATGCTAGAAGAGTGATCTATAGCCTGTCTTAAAACAGCTTTGTTAGCTGTCTATAGCGTAGCTCTCCAGCACAGCACTAATCAACTAGCTAGTGAACTTCATGTAGCTCAATTAGTAAATTAGCTAGCAACAATACTGCACACAAAACAGCCGTAAGATGTTTTGTCGTTATCTGCCATCAACCTTGTTTGAAACAGGAACTAGCTCGCAATATCAATGAGAGAGTGGGCAATGTATGCTTTACCTGCTTGTGCACAACGTTGTGAGAAATTCGGTTGCTAACTAGCTCAATCAAACCCACCTTACTATGCAATATACTGCTTCGCTTCAGGAAAACTCACGCGCAAGAAGCTTCTGTTGCGAAGAAGTCTAGCTGCACATACCAGTACCAGAAACGATTATGGAACAAAGAGGCGAGATGTCAGAGTTTGATACCCTTTGGCTCTGAGTATTTTTCTGTTGCCTTGGCCTGCCTGCCACTCTGAACTTACTGCCAGGTGCTGAAGCACGTCGTCCTAATTTTTTCACCATAAAAAGTGGAAGAGGGGGACAATAATGCAATTTCGAAATGTGGATGGGACAAGTCCCTAGCGAAATGTCCGCCTTCATAAAATACCATTTTCAAAAATGTGGCTTTCCAATAGCTTGTTTAACAGTTTCCATTTCCAGTGTACAGGCTACTTTAGATCACTTTTGACAGGAAATGTTGCAACAATTAGGCCTATTATATCTATAAACATTTCCAAAATATACAACAACAATTTACCAAATAGGCTAATATCCCCATTACAATACCTAGCTTCATTTAAAACATACCCACAAATCCAACAGGCCTACTTACGATTTGAATACACAGTGTTGTGTCCTCTTGGAAAGCTCGTAATCTTCCGAAATACTACCACCTTCTAAAAGGGAGCAGGTGTGACCTAACGAACAATTTAAGCTGTCGATGGAATTGGACGTGACAAGATCATTGATTATTAATTGGCAGGAAGTCACATGGCAAAAAACCTTACCGGCTGCAAAAGTCTTACCAAGAAAATGAGTTAGAAAAAAGATCTGCTAAAAACATATATCTATGTGTACAATAAAATATGATTTGTGTAACATTTAACAAGAAACTAACCTCACTGGACACACACTCTAGACTATTTATTTAAAAAAAAAACACAGAAACAAATGCTTTAGTCAAACATATTACCTGGAATACCCTCAAATATTATAGTGGTTTTTTTTACAAGAAATGTGACGAATATTAAGATAAAGGTCTTCTTTACAAGGGGAAAATGAAATGATAAAATTTACATATTTTGAATAATAATTTCAATAGGGTTAGAATTTACACAGGCATTTATCATCCATAGCCTAAACCTTAAGATGGTTTGCACTGGAATATAGCTTATGGCAGCAGCAATTTCAACTGCCAAGACCAACTTACTGTTCAAGGAGATTTACAAACACTTAACATTTGCTCATCCTAAAATAAGAGTTCCTTCAAAATAATAGTCCAATATAAACAAAAAGAAAAATGCAAAACATCGAGGACTGAAGGCTGCCATGCTCCCAACAACCCACCCATTCCCCATTGACTCACAGGCACTGCAATGGCTCCTCCCATAGCTTCAAAAATAGCCCTCTGTAACTGCTGATAGAACCACCAACTCCAACTCAACATTCTAGCAGATTCACACACCCATTACATCAGCTATTCCTTCAAAATAAAAGTTCCTTCAGAATAATAGTCCAAAATAGAGAAAGAGAATAACACAAAACTTTGGGGACTGAATGCTGCCATATTGTTTGAGATATACATTTTTCATATAGAACATTTAAATATCATGGTCCAAAGATCCTTCACAAGTAAACAGCATGCCAATCCGTTCAATGATAGCAGAGTAGATGGCGATTAGGTGATTTTACTTCATTCACTTATTGTGGTCAAATCATTTGAGATATCAAAATTCCAAATAATTCAATTGAAGATACTGGTCCCACGGTCCTTCTCAGCAAACGGCGTGCAAATCCGTTCAGCGGTCTCCGAAGAGATGTCCTTAGAGTGTGTATTTTACAGTTCATAAATGCTCAAAGTTGTCAGTGTCGTTGTAGCGCACCCTTAAGGTCTATTTGGTTGATACTGCACACGACCTGATGTTTAGTGCTATGTTAAAGGGTGTAAGTCTCGGATACTCCTGACGGGATATATAGCCTGACAAAATGCCACACCCATGTAAAAGCAATTAGCCTATTACGCGCGCATCGTTTGAGAAATCAAATTTACAAAAAAAAAATTGAAGATACTGTTCCCAGGGTCCATCTCAGCAAACGGTGTGCAAATCCGTTCAGTGGTTTCCGAGGAGATGTCGTTAACGAGTTTTTCACAAAAGTTAACAGACACATTTACGAGTATGTTTCGTTTCGTAGCTGTTTAATGTTCCATTTGGGATTAATGGACTTCTAAAGTCATAGACCCGCCCAGCTCAATTTCATTTGCTGATTTCGGCCATACTATTTGAGATATCAACTTTCCTTATATAACTTTTAAAGATAATGGTTCAAAGGTCCTTCACACCAAACAGCATGCAAATCCGTTCAGCGGTTTGCGAGGAGATGTCATTAACGAGTTTTTCACAAAAGTTAAAATAGAGGCCATATTGTTTGAGATATCAACTTTTCTTATATAACTTGTAAAGACAATGGTCCAGTGGTCCTTTACACCGATTGTCAACCAACTCTGTTCAGAAGTTTCGGAGGAGATGTCGTTTAAGTGTGTTTTTATTAACCGCAAAAATCGTGAGAAACATCGGTGATGTTTATAGCACCCCCTAGAGATATTTCTGTATGGGACTTTTTCTGTCCATTCCTGACAGACACATTTACGAGTATGTTTCTTTTCGTAGCTGTTTGATGTTCCATTTGGGATTAATGGACTTCTGAAGTCATAGACCCACCCAGCTCAATTTAATTAGCTGATTTCGGCCATACTGTTTGAGATATCAACTTTTCTTATGTAACTTTTAAAGATAATGGTTCAAAGGTCCTTCACACCAAACGGCATGCAAATCCGTTCAGCAGTCTCAGAGGAGATGTCGTTAATGAGTTTTTCACCAAATTCAAAATGGAGGAAAATCCAAGGGGCGAATTTGAAACACCCCGAGACTTATTTGGTCAGCATGAGAAGGGGCATATATGGAACTTGGCTGCATGACTCTACAAAATTCGGTTCATGAGATATGCATGCTCATATGGCAACAAGTATGCATAGTTTCATGTAAATTGAGCCACATAATGCCGAGTTACGGGCCACTGAAAATGGGCCCAGAGAAAAAGAAGAAGAATAATAAATATAGCTGCAAGCAGCAATTAGGGGTCCAAGCAAACAGAGCGCAAAACAAGGATTGGCTACGCAAGCCCGAAAGTAGGCCCAGGATTTCGTTTTTGTGTTAGGAGGTAATGAGCGTTTAAACAGATTTTCCGAAACAGTGCCCCCAAATGGCCGATCAGCGCCACACACCGCGGGCCTCTTTCGCATCTCGTTCCGACCACAGACACCAAGTTTGGTGACAATCGGACAAACGGTTGCTGAGAAACGCCCTCACTTCCTGTGAAATTTTCAGACGCAGCAAGTTGTTGGCACATGACATATGCAGACCTCCCATGCACTCCATTCCGACCAATGATACCAAATTTGGTGACAATCGGACAAACAGTTGCCGAGAAACTCACTCGCTTCCTGTTTGGCGCCTTGCCGCCATTTTTGATCGGCTGCAACGGGCAAACAATTTTGAAAAATCCACCAGGTATATTTTGTTAGGCTTTGCCTGTAGATCATCTCTGCCAATTTTCGGGAAGATTGGACAACATTTGCGACCTGTGAACATTTTTAGAGCTTTAACAGGAAGTTGAATATGGCGGAAATACATATTGGAGCTCGATGTTCCAAGAGGCAATTTTTGTTTTAGCATACTACCAGTCACATTGTGAGATAGGTTTGGTGATTTCAGCTCCAAGGAGCACAAAGATATTGCTATTTGAAAAGCTCAAGTTTGACGACACTGTAGCGCCCTCCAGTGGCCGATCTTGCCCAAACTTTTACTGGTTGTTGGGGGCCTATAAGACTTTCTATTCATCGAATTTCATGGCGGTCAAGCATTTCTAAAAGCTTTAATTGATAGCTTGAATTTGATTGGCCCGTGGCGGTCACATGGTTTGGAATGCCGACTCCCTATTTGTAGTAGTACAAGAACGTATTGCACTCATGCAACTCACCAAGTTTGGTTGAAATATCTGTCGGCGTTTAGGAGTAATGAGCCTTACAAGTGGCTTTTTGGTATAGCGCCCCCATATGGCCGATTAGTGCCAAACACGGCAGGCCTCCTCTGGTTCTCCTTCAGAACAAGCGTAGCAAGTTTGGTGCCAATTGGACAAACAGAGGCTGAGATACAACCTCACGTATAGAATGGCGGCTTTGCCGCCATTTCTGATTGGCTGCAACGGGCAAATGATTTTGCAAATAAAAAATCCACCACTTAACTTTTGTTACGCTTCGCCTGTAGATCATCTCTGCCAAGTTTCGGGAAGATTAGACAAAATTTGCGACCTGTGAAAAATTTTAGAGGTTTTTCACAAAATCCAAAATGGCGGAAAATCTAGTTAGGCGCAAATTAAAATGGCCTCTAGGACAGGTTTTCAGCACGTGGTCATGCATCATATGACACTGGTTTCATGTCTCTAGGCCAATCACAGCCTGAGTTATAAGCGTTTGAAAATCCTGACATTGATCCGATGGTGGCGCTAGAGGCATTGACACCAAAATTCGTGTTTGTGAGTTTGGCAGAGCCCTCTGTGGATGTGCCAAGTTTCAAAAAAAGTTAGCCAGTAGAAGTTGGTAAATTTGCTAAAACGGCAGAAGAAAGAGAATAATAATAATAAAACTAACAATTACAATAGGGTTCCCGCAGCTTCGCTGCTTGGACCCCCCATAAAACCAACAAAAACAATAGGGTACCTGTACCTACGGTACTTGGTCCCCTAAAAATGGCCACACCTCATTTTTCCCAACCTGCTCTTGTACCCATCAAGTGCAATATCTGAATCATTTGTATTAGATAACCAAGATAAACAAGATAAAATAGTCTAGATTAGAATGAGATACCAACATTCTATTAAAATCCATCTTTGACAATAAACTCTGTACATTTAGGTGTAAAAACAAGACCCTTGCAGTTTTTTAATGTACGTGGAATGTCACTAGACACAGGATTGCTAGTGGAGTTTATATTTGTTAAGCTACTTGTGTTACTCAATTGTATGGGGACAAGATTACTATTTACAATACCTTTTTATTCATGCAAGTGTGTAGTAATACAATAGTCAGATGTAATACAGAAAGCATTGGTTGAGCTGACAGAATTATTTGTACAAAATAAGGTAACATAATTTACATAATCCCTCTCCTCACCTAATGCAGAAGTTGAGCAAATGTCCATGCAAAATTGTCTGTAAGGGTTAACACAAAACATTTGCAGTAATTCTGTAACCAGTTATGAAGTGCTAGGAGTCTGCTGAAACATTCAATACCACATTCTAGGGAAGTTTCTTTGTGGCTAGCAGCAACTGAATCAGTGCCATGAAATCATTCTTCAACTGTCCTAGGCTGCCCTTTATGATATCATTTGGTCCCAAATGAATGACAATAGAATCAATTTGTGAGTGTTTTACGCAGAACATTTGGGTTTATTGCAGTTAGTTCCTTCACTCTAGCCCTGCGGTACAGGTTCCTGTGATAAAAAAGGAGCAATAGGTGCAAACCTGTTGGTAAGCTTTAACTACTGTTGAGAAGGCAGATGAACAATAAACCGACGGCCTCTTTGTTGATTAACAGAAAACAACTTTTTAGCCCTTCCCTTATGCCACACAGCAACAAAATCCGACTCGGGCACATGGGAAGTGGAGCAGGATTAACCGGAGAGAGGCACCAGTGGCGGAAATTGCCCTGTGACACCACCAACATCACAGGGACCCTCTGTTGGCAGCAGAGAACCGTGTTTGTCAAACCTCTCCTGGGGACCACCAGCCGTTCCATGTATCACATGTATCTCCTGAGGTTTAAGAACCCCTGGCATAGAGAAGTCCATCCTGGTATGTTAGTGTTTTCTGGTCAGCGTAGTTGTTTCAAATGTTTCTTGGGTACGGGTAAAGTCCATGAAGGCAGCAAAATGCTCATTCAAAACATCCATTTAACAGTTCAACAGTCATTTTCTTTAGCTGTATTTTCTGACAACATTTCTCACAGACAAATTTTGTGTCGAATTTATCCTTCATAATGACTATGAACATATCGCAGGTGTTACATTTCATTGCTGTATTCTTTTCTAAATTCACTTATTCATCTGATTGAGAAGCTTTTGTGAATCCAATCTATAGTTAAACTGGTTTAGTTTATTAGTCAATTAGATGTCAAATTTAGCTAGCTTTTCTTTGTATTTTGACATTTGTCTAATGCTTTTTCAGACAGATAACCAGTCCTTTCTGGAAAACTGCTTTTCCAATCTGACTTAAAAATTGTGTTTGACTGACCTAATTCCTGATTTGAATTTTTTTACATAGGGCTCGCTGCCTGCTTTTGGGCTCCTACCCTTTGGCAGAGCAGAGATGCCTGTGGGCTTCCACTTCGTCATAGCAAAGGCCCTTGTGCTGACTAGTGAATCATGGCTTGTCATGGCTGTGTGATACAAACATTTTTGATGGGATGCACACATACATTGATTAAGGATGTGACATTGTATGTATGTACAGCTCCGGAAAAAATTAAGAGACTACTGCACCTTATGCTTTCCTTTCCAAAAAGTTGAAAAGGAAAGTTTTGAGTGAGGAACATAAGCGTTCGATTTGCAGTGGTCTCTTAATTTTAACCCTTCTGTTCCTCATTCAAAACCTTCTGACTTTTTTGGAAAGGAAAGAAAAAGGTGCAGTGGCCTCTTAATTTTTTCCAGAGCTGTATGTTGTCATTTTTGGATGTCCCAATCTATGGTTTCAATGCAGTCCTTTAGCTCCACAATGGCCTTGCTTGTCACTATTTCTGCATTGTATGTTTCACAGGCTTTGCAGTTTTAAATTTCTGCCTGCATGCTGGATGAGATGAAGCCTCACATGGTCTGAGTTCCCATGGGGAGCATTTAAGAAATGTTAATCTGAACTCCGTAGCTAATTTTATCCAAATACCTCTATCCTCATTTTATTACTGTTTCTCTTACAGTTCTCAAATAGCAGTATGCCTGTCCTTTGGGACCATCTAGATTATATTGAGCCAAAACCAGGTGTTCATGATAGAGGAAAAATACTGCGATTGTTCGTTCAGATAATAATGCCATCAACATAACATTCACTATTACAACACGTTCGAATAATCAGCAGACCTCACAGAAACAGAGACCTGCAAACAAAAATGGTTGGCTCAATGCCCAAAACAGATTGTTAACAGAAAGGTCTAATTATGGAAAGAGACTAACACTAAGAATTAGTCATATATAACAGGAGCTGAGGAAAGGGATTGACTGTTCTCTCAACTACTTAGCCACACAGTCAGAACAAGTGTACATACTCTTAAGTGTTCAGTCGGCTGAACATTAAGGTGGGAGAGGGCCTTGAACCTCAGATCCAGAATTGGTGACAGAGTTGGCTTTTGTGAAAGTAACTATGTAGTTGAGGGTCTGAGTATCTGTTTTGAAGGCAATCTCTAGTGGCAGCCTCGACATCTCTGACAGTGGGAGTGTGTTCATCACTCTCTTTTATGGCATTCAGCAACATTGTCTTGAGTGGTACAATTATGGACAAAGATGGGGAAGTCTCAGAGCTCATTATGTTCGGTTCAGTTCAAAGGTGCATACCTTTACAGCCCTACCAGGTACACACCTAACGTGGTGTCACGCTAAACGCTGCAAGCCACATTAAATTCCGCTAAGGTCTTCAAATTGCTTGACCACTGCCCTTTGAAATGACAGATGCATCCCAAACGCATATCCACAGAATCAAGCAGAATATTTGCCAGATTAACATCACTTCGTCTCTCAATGACAATCAGTCAGAGTTGCCGAAATAGCCCATACTGATATACCAACATGTACTCCTTGCAACAAACAACTTACTACATGCTATAATCGGATTCCAAACATGATCAGATACATGGAACTCTGACCAAAGTGGCTGGAACAGTGCTTCCCAGGGTATGTTGGGGCATAACATCCAGTGACCTCTGTTGCACAGAACCACAGTCAGAACAAATGTGCATAGTCTTAACCATAAACTCTTCTAACGTATCTTGTCTTGTTTACCAGTTGCATGTGTCTAAGATAATCCTGTTCAATGCTTGTGTGGATACAATTTCCAATAGTGGTCAATGTGGGATTTGGGTACTTTCTTTCCACCTCGTGATTTGATGAACCACTAGCTGTTGCCCTCTGTACAATCTCAACTCCAGCCAAAATGACTGAGCTTGATGTGGGATAAATAGAATGGTTTCCAGTGGACATCTGGACCGCTGGATTTAGACAGTATAGTGACATCTCTACACTAACCCTGGAAGATGTAAAAGCAGACACCATTTGTTTTTTGGCATTGTTCCAGGTCACGATCTGCATGATACAGCTGGAAGCCAGCTAGTTTCATGGCAACATAGCAAAATATATAGCTCCGGAAAAAATTAAGAGATCACTGAACCTTTTTCTTTCCTTTCCAAAAAAGTCGAAAAGGAAGGTTTTGAGTGAGGAACAGAAGGGTTAAAATTAAGAGACCACTGCAAATTAAACGCTTCTGTTCCTCACTAAAAACTTTCCTTTTCAACTTTTTTGGAAAGGAAAGAAAAAGGTGCAGTGGTCTCTTAATTTTTTCTGGAGCTGTATGTTTTAGGGAAGATTCTGTAAAGCGGAAAGCAGAGGTGAGCTGTCCTTTCATAGTTTTTGTCAAAAGTTGTAATTTGCCTGCTGTCTTTTAAAAAAGTAAATATTCAGCTCCATTGCAGGTCAAAGAAAGCCCAGGTAGAGAAGCCCAGACGAGCCCAGAAGGAACTGTTTTTTTTAGGTAAACACTGCTATTTAGTCACTGCAATGGGGTGATCCGGGAAGACACTTTCTTTGATAGTTGAATGATAGATCGCTCTTCTCTATTGTCTTTCATAGAATATTTTTAACATCATTGATTATAAAAACATAAAAACATAATGCAATTTTTGGTTAGACTTTATTTGGCATTTTGGCGATGGTGATATTTAACAATATTTTTCTTTTTTTTCTTAAAAAACAATAGTAATATTATCTTTTTGCATACGAAGTGAATTCGATCAGCTAAATAAAAGAAAATATAACAATCTTTGATAGAAAGAAAACGGACATCTTAGGTTCACATTAACAGCATTTATTTATTTATCATATGAACAGTAACTCAGTTTTGCTCAGTACAGAGGACCAAGTGCTTTGCTTACAGATTCCAGCACTTCTACTTCCTGCCATGTTGGAACAAGATACTTGGATTTTTTATCTTCTGCACAACAGCATTTTCCTGCTCAAGGAACCCCTCTATCATACAACTTCTGGAGCCCCAACTTGTCAATGATTCAATTAGTGTATGGACTGGAAGCTTTAGTTCTTGTGCCTCCGCAATGGCACTTTTTGTCTTCCAGCTGTTGGAGAAGGCTAAAACAACTTTCTGGCAAACTCCAATGGCTCTGGTGAAGGGCCAGCATGTGTGACATAGAAGCAAGCGGACAGAGGTAGAGAGCCATGCTGTAGTCAAGTCCATGTGGCTGCCTAACAGCCAAGTAACTTGTAGCAGCCACAATATATAACTGTTAACAGTACCTATCTGGAGTTAAGATAGCTAAGCTTGACATAGTATACAGCTCCGGAAAAAATTAAGAGACCACTGCCCATTTTTCTTTCCTTTCCAAAAAAGTTGAAAAGGAAGGTTTTGAGTGAGGAACAGAAGGTTTAAAATTAAGAGGCCACTGCAAATTGAACACTTCTGTTCCTCACTCAAAACTTTCCTTTTCAACTTTTTTGGAAAGGAAAGAAAAAGGTGCAGTGTTCTCTTATTTTTTTCTGGAGCTGTATGTCTAGTCTGATTAAAATTACATACTTTTGACCCAACCACATTGAGATTACAAATTTGTATTTTCATAATAATCTTTTATCTTGCATTGCATTAGTGAACACCTTCACTAGTTATTAGTTATGTGCAGTTTGTGAACTATTTTAACTGTTGGCAGCAATGAGTTCTACAGCAGTATAACTAGTTCAATTCATTTGAGGCCCTCTAGAAATACTCCGACCACCCCCGTATCTACCATTGAAGACATCAAGATCATGTACTCTGTATTTTTTGCAATGTTTTTTCTTTTACATAACAAAAGTGGTGTACTTACAAAAAAAAAATACGTAAAGCAAAGATTTTGTTTTTATTATTGCGGTTCACAGGCAGTGATCTCAGTTTCATAAAATCGTTACTACTTTAGCAAAAACGTTTACGCTCAGGCACTGTCTTTTATGGTTTTGCTCAGGGTGATAAAGAGTTGTAGCAGTGTGAGTAGTTGTCTAAAATTAGTCAAAGTCTGTGTGAGGTGTGAGGGTAGCATGTACGTAAAAGGAGAGTCAAAAAGGAAAATAAGGAAACAACAACAACACGAGAACATCGTTACTATACTTTATCTCAAAAAAAGCACCACAAGGTCACAAACACTGACAGGACACAATAACCCATGAGGTGCGGGTGATAAACAGGAAACTTAAATAGCTACATAATAACAGATGAGGTGCAGGTGAGTCAATTTGGGTGCGCTGTTGCCATCATCCCCGAACGGCAGTTAGTACGCTGGTGAGGTGGAGCGCCGGCGAGGGAGAGGGTGCACAGTGCCACACAGTGCAACCGTCACAGTCTGCTGATAAACAAGACAGGTATGATAGATATTTTACAAGATTTTTTGAGCCAAGCTGAACCCCACTTTACAGTTTAGCTAGATGTATATTCCTGAGCATGCACACAGAGATGCATGTCACCACTTGAGTGTCAGAGGCGAGAAAAATAGTTGAATTTAATCTGCATAACAATGATAACAGAGGCCATTTGAGGATACAACAGAGCCAAGTGATGTGGTATATGGACACAACAGGAGAGGGCCTAGAACCCAGGCCTTGGGGAACACCAGTAGTGAGTGGCTGCAAGGCAGACACTGATCCTCTCTACGCCACCTGGTAGGAGCGACCTGCCAGGTAGGATGCAATCCAAAAGTGTGCAAAGCATGACATGCTTAGCTCTATGAGGGTGGAGAATTGGATCTCCACCCCCAACGGTCCCCACTGTTGAAGGCAGTGGATAAATCTAGGAAAGTGAGAACAAAGGAAGGAGTTATGTTGGACAGTGAAAAGAGCTTCTGTGAATTAAATATGTTTTGAAACGTGCTTGTACCTTTTATCTAATATGATGTTTTCACGGATGATCACATCCAGTACAAAAAATATGCAACAAAAAAAATCTTTAAATCTGACAGGGAAAAAAAAAAATTTCAGTGCACTGTATATAAATGGGTGGATGAACTTGCAAAGCTTGTGTTTGTGTGTGTGCTAGAGCTAGGATGATTAGGAGGAATCCTACCTGAGACTACCTTGGTATCAGCCAGGTATTCCTCTTCTTTTACCACGTTGAAGGGCTTGATTATATCCTCGTACAATGGTGCCAGGGCCGGCCCTAGCCTTTTGGGGTCCTTAAGCAAAATTTGATTTGGGGGCCCCCTCTTTCCTATTGGTCTGGGGCTCACTAGCGGACTGGGGCCCCCAAGAGGTTGGGGGCCCTAAGTGACTGCTTATGTCGCTGACTGTATGCCTAGGGCCGGCCCTGAATGGTGCCAACCCTTTTTACTGATCTTTTAGCTGGGGAGTAGGTGAATAATATAAAGTGCTGACTGGGTCAAGCATCACACGGAATACATTGTTGTGTTTGTGTCCTGTTGTTGTGTTTGTGTAATGTTGTGTTTGTGTCCTGAGGAGCATTTAACCATTTCCATAAGAAAGAAAATTGCAATTTCCTTATGTTGGATGCTATTAACATGGTGGGTTTTTTTTTAGCAATGTTTTAACATAACTTCACATTTGAGTGTGTGCCATCCTGCAGCAAAACTTGTAGCTCTGTGCTGATGTGGTCCTGTTAATCTCGGGTGACGCTTACAAAACTAAGGTTGAGGGTTTTATTTTCCACAGGGGACCAGTGTGGAAGTAAAGTTTGAAAATGTGTGCAGTCACTACCCACTATAAGTCACTCTGTATGTCTCTGTGTCTGCTAAATGACTTAAAAGAAAATGTAAAAAATTATCTTATTTGACAGGGAAATATGTCATATTGGACATAGGTAATTAACACCATTCTAAAATGAATGCATAAAATGAATCAATAAACACAAGTAATAAATGTACCATCGTATTGGGCAAAACTACACAAAACAAACCTGCATAAAACAGGTTCAGCCATGCAAGTTCCATACCTTTATCTGTGTCTGTGTAAAGGAAACCCGCCTGTCAGTGTATCTTTACAATAAAAATACATTTACTATGGAGAAGTATACCTTTCTAAAACAAAAGTGCTGCATTTTTGCAATACATACAGCTCCGGAAAAAATTAAGAGACCACTGCCCCTTTTTCTTTCCTTTCCAAAAATGTCGAAAAGGAAGGTTTTGAGTAAGGAAGAGAAGGGTTAAAATTAAGAGAACACTGCAAATTGAACGCTTCTTTTCCTCACTCAAAACTTTCGTTTTCAACTTCTTTGGAAAGGAAAGAAAAAGGTGCAGTGGTCTCTTAATTTTTTCCGTAGCTGTATTGTCAGATCTTCAATACATGCATGCGCACGCACGCACGCACACACGCATGCACACACGCACACACACACAAAACAAAATATGTATATATATGATTTATTAATAAACAGTCATGCAACGCCCAATGGCGCTGTGAAAAGATGATTGCCATTTACACTTAATATCTGGTTGTGCCACCTTTTAAATGCAATGACTGCAACCAAATGTTTCCTTTAGTCGTTGATCAGCTTCTCACGTACGTCACCGTAGATTCATTTTGTACCATTCTTCAACATTGAATTCAGTGTTATTTTGGGGTATTGAGCATGAACTGTTCTTTACAGGTCCTGACACAACATTTCAATTGGTATTGGCCTGAACATTGATTAGGCCATTCCAAAATGTAATTTAGTTGAGTGGTGTGTGGGTATCACACAAACGTTGTTGTAGGGTGATGCTACCAAACTGAGATACTCATAAAAATGACTGAAAGTTGGCAGGTGACCACCAAACCTGGTTTTGAGCTTGAAGTTGATGTTGCTGCAGATGATGATGGGATTGGACTCTGTAGTTAGAACACATAGTCACATAAGCCTCCACAGTAGTTAGCAAGCCAGCTAACAGTTTGGTACGGTCAAGTAGGCAGTTGCTAGCATTAGCATTGATTTGCTTTAGAATGTCCAGCCAGGGTATTATGACAACTAGCTAGCCAGATTTTGGTTTAGATTAATTTAGTTTTCTAGCTATGTTACCCCAGGCACTGTTATTTTCTGCTGCACACACGTAAGGCTAATTGGTGGCCTGCCTCATTGGAGATCTTTGGAATAACATTTTATAACATTCAGTGACCTACAATGCTTAAACATGTGTTTAATGAGGATATACTATATGTTTTTAACATTAATGGGCATATGTAGTGAAAGAGCAGTAGTGAAAATCCCCTTTGTAGGTCAGAATATGACCTACAATAGAATGTGAACATGTAAGAGCAAAGTAGGACGTAAGAATAGTGTTAATAAAACAACTATACAATGAAAGTTTTGCAGAACTTCAAGCAAACTTTGAGAAATGTAAAGGCAATACAAAAGCAATCAAAGACTGATTAAAGTAATTTCTTAAAGAGGGTGTGCTTGACTAAGGTAAAGGATAGGGTTCATTCATTGCAGTATTCCGATTTGGTGAATACTGACAAGGTCATTGGATGAACAAGCTCTCATTTAAAACATAGACATGAGAGCAGGACTGGGGTTAGCTGGGTCTATCAGAACTGTCAATCAATTAATGACAATTATTGAGCTATGATGCCTGTGGGAGGCGGGAACGGGAATGGGAATGTCCGTGGAGGAACAACACAAGGAACAGGATAAATTAAGGAGATTGGAAAATAATGACTAAACCTGAATGATATTACCACACTACACATGCAGATCTCTCACTTCAGAGTCTTTGACAAATGGGACAAAGGAGCATCATGGCAGTAATCTTCATTTTCTTCCTTACAATCACCCAAAATATCTTACAATTACACAAATTGTAAAAACAGGACAACCTTATGCCAAATTGAGACAGTAACCACATAGTCATAAGTAACTAGTCTTGAAAACCAGCCAGGGTAATAACATGAGAGATGATTCATTCCACTTGTTATCATGTAATGAAAGAGCTTCATTTATTAGCTAATGTATTCTGTTTGTCAAATTAACAAAAATCTTGTTAATTTTATAATTGAATAAAATTTGGAATTAGAGAAGCAATTGAAAAAAATATATATACCAACCTATACATTGTTTCAGAAAACTGATAACCCCAATATTAAAATGTGTCATTTCAGTGAACCTCAATAGATTATGCAATTGTAACCAGGGGGATCATGCATAACCATATGAAAGACATACCCTTTGATTAATGAGAGGGGCTACTATTGAAACCAGGTTATTTTCATGACTAAAAAGGACACCGAGGAGACATTTTGTGGGAGGAATAGACAGCGGGGCGACGTGTGGTGCTCATATAAATAAATAAGGGACAGACTACTGCACAGTCTCAAATAGAGCAGGAAAGAGGGGAGTGAAAGAGGAGAGGGAGACAGCGTTTTGAAATTCTCCAGCTGGCAGGCTTTAATTTTCCACCATTCTAATTAAAATGCAAATTACATTTATAATTAGCAACCACAGTATCCGAGAAACCACCTTGTGTGCAGCCCAAACATATGGGGCAACCAGCGGTGGGCAGCACTGTCTCTCTGAGGCTGCGGGGGTAGATGGTTGGTTCACTGGGTGGGTGGGTAGATGGTGGTTCAACCTAGCCTTCTCCACTCAAGAGGGGCTGTGCTGCTGGTGATCATAGGGTTGGGCTGGTGACACTCGCAGTTCTGGACCAAGTGGTTAACCTGGCCTCCACAGCTGGAAGCCCGTTAAGCTCTCTAGGACACAAGTGGCAAGGGAGCAAAGCACACTTTACTCTGCTGTCACTGGCAAAGTCACAGGTCATTGCCTGTGTCACCTCAGCTCCGGCCAAGTGCACTAGCCTCTGAGGAAAATTAATCTCTGCTGACTCCCAAATAATTATTTTTTCCTTTACAGGGAATTTATAGTTAACAGTTTGCTATGATATCTCTGTCACCCTTAACTGTCAGATATAGAGGATGCCAAACAGCTGGGCTACGTGCATACAGTAGGTCTCCTTATATGATCAAATGGCCAGAATCATAAAACAAGTTGTAATTTTGAAAATTTAATTGTCTGTCATGGAAGAGTGGTTGTTGTGAATGTAGTTCTTACAATATTTTCTCGTAATGTCAGTTTTATCCTAGGTCTTTTTCTATTGGTCATATTGTAGAAAGGTAAATGAAAGCTTGGCATTGCCATTTGAATTATTCATTATATGTTTTTAAAGCCAAAATTTTGGGTTTGGGAAAGTAAAGGACGAGCAATTATGATGAGCCCGAATGTGGACGGATGCAACTTGTAGTCGGATGCAAACAAGTCCGTCAGATCACCTTAGGGCAATATGCCATTTATGCCAAGTTGACTGCTTCTGTACTGACCATCAACCATCCATCAGCTGTCAAAAATTAAAGTCAATCCATGTCAAAGGGAAATTAATCCTGGCTGTTTTGGATTTTCCCGAATTGTATAATTTAACTCAGGACGTCTACTGGAATCTAAACAAAAACAATGCAGCTCAGAGGAATGTTGGTGTCATTGTGGGCTCATCAGGTGGGTATATAATGTCATAGTTCATACTGGTTTGACTGGCTAGCTTGGCACATAACATGTAGACCTAGTTATGCTTTTTATTGGAAGGTATCTTCAGCAGTACTGAAGGTATCTTCAGTATCATAATAATTTACTCGGCATTCATTTTTGTTTAATTTAGAAAAGCAAAAACAGAAGTTCTGTAATGTAATTTTTAGAAAACAACCAAATGTAGCTATGGCAGAGCATTGTTGTTTGTGCGATGACCATCTCAAAATCAGCTGTGTTGTGTGGCTATCGTGTGTACACCCCTGCACACCCCTGCATTTTTCTATTTTGTATTGTCGTAATGTGAGGATGCCGAGAGCCAAGGGAGATGGCAAGCAATGACCAGCACAGTCAATTTCAATTGTAATTGATCACCACCATGTTGGTAAGTACAATGACATTACAATACCCCAGCATACTGGAAAAACAAAACATGCTGTACAAAAATGAACAAAAAGGAACCTAAAACAGGTCCTGACTGGAAAGTACCACCTGGCTAAGTGTAAAGTAACTCTTAACATAGCCATTTCCCAGGCAGGCCCAGTAACCCCGACACCAGCCTCAAAACCCTGGCTAAACTAAACCACCTGCTTAAATAGCAGCAAAACACACCCCCTTTCGTTAGACTTATCCAAGTCCAATATTCACAGGGGTGTTTTCATTCCTCACCTTAACCAGGTAAGTCAAACATAGCACATAACCAAACACATCCCCCTACACATGGTACATGTTAAATAGGACAGAAACAAGCACAAGACAATGCAACTAGACACAATTTTAATATGAGCATGCATAATATACAGCTCCGGAAAATATTAAGAGACCACCGCACCTTTTTCTTTCCTTTCCAAAAAAGTTGAAAAGGAAAGTTTTGAGTGAGGAAAAGAAGCGTTCAATTTGCAGTGGTATCTTAATTTTAACCCTTCTGTTCCTCACTCAAAACCATCCTTTTCGACTTTTTTGGAAAGGAAAGAAAAATGTGCAGTGAGCTCTTAATTTTTTCCGGAGCTGTATAAGTATTGGTGTAGTGTATGTGTGGACACAGTGTGAATGTGGTGTACAGCCACTTCGTCGCATGTTTGCTGGACATCTTACAAATGACAGCTTTGATAAAACAACAAGCATTTTTGTGTCATTTCTTTTAGGATATATGCTCCATCCATAAAAAAGCCTGGTCAACTACCTTCAGGCCTGTCTGTTGGCCAATCAATGCAAGTGGCAATAATTCTACAGTAAAGTAGGTGGGGAGCTGGGAATTTCGTCTCTTCACTGACATCATTGTTTCATTCAGTGAAAAGAACAAATGTGTCAACTGATTTTATTAGTTTTGTTATGCCTTTAGAGCATTACTGTTTTCGAATTGCAGAAGCTCCACATGATACATTCCCAAGTAGTTAGTTCTACAAAGCTGACTCCATTATAACATTAAATAATGTGTTAATTGCATTCATGTTTTCACCATGAGTCCCATCATCAGTTCTTAACATATGTTTTTCTTCTGTAATTTTACTTGCAGTTTCATCTGTTTTAATTTAAGCGCGTAAAATAAACTGTTGTTGGTCAGAGCCAAGGCTTTATCTAGGATTCCAAAAATGCCATGGTAGCAGCAACCCCCCACTTTCAAACAAAATGTCAAAAATCTATGCATTTTTTTACTGAGTTCAGAGAGAAAAAATTATATTATAATCCAATTGAAAGTGTGTAAATTTCATCGCATGATCTCTTGCTAAAAAAAGATCAATGTCCTGGTGTGGCCCAGTCAAAGCCCTGACCTCAATCTAGTTGAGAATATGTGGAAAGAGTTGAAAATTGCAGATCAACAAAGGTACTCATCCAACTTGAAAATTGCGGTTCACCAAAGGTCCCCATCCAATGACTAAAGGGGGTGAATATTTACGCAACACCATCAAATGTTGAAAAGTCCAAGGTAGTGAGTACAATTGAGACCCACTGTATACTGTATCCTGCATGTCAAGCGTAGCTAGCTTAAATCCAGACAGGCACCGCTGGATTTATTGTGACTTCTACTTGACTCAAGGAGACAAATTTGTTCGACTATAGCATGGCAGAATAGAGCGCAGGTTTCTGTCCTTTGTGTGGGGTGTAGCACTGTATTGATAACTGCTTAGCTCAGTTAACAAATGCAAGTTTTAAAAATCAAATGTATTTTAAATATCCATATGGTAAAATGTATTGGTATTTCAATAGGTAAATTACCTACTTTGTATCACAATTATAGGAGATTCATTTGTTTTTGCTTAAATTGTTTATAAAGGTTTTGGATAACCATTTCAAGACATCTAGAATATTTAAAAGTAGGTATGGTATCTCTATACTAAAAGGTTCAAAAGTTTAAGTTCTTCATAAAATACATTGATTAAAGAATAATATTACTCTTAGGTTAATGTATGTTATTGTATACACTTACATAGGTTATGGTTTTGAATGTATTCTAACTTACAATATATTGTTAGATGATGAAATTATTTAAGTGACATTCTGAACATGTGGAAGTTTTTTAAATGTCTTTAACTTGAATGGTTTAGGAGCTACTGTTAATGGTGTAACTCAAGCATATGCAGTAAGCATATTTTATTATTTTATTAAATAAAGTTGTTTTAATGTATGTAGTTCAAATAGTACCCCAATTTAGAGTATGGTTTAAACCTTTCAGGACTATAAAATGCTTTAATAAAACATCTAGGGCAGAGATCTCCTACAGGTTGATCGCAAGCTACTCATAGCCCATTTAGGGTTGGTTGCAAAACAATTCTGTCATAAACATATCTCACAAGTATCAGACACCGCTGTCTCACAGCTACTACTGCAACACTGTCATAACCCGACCCCCAAAATAGCCACTGTTAAGCCACAATCAATGTCAAACTGCATGAGTCAAGCGTCAGAAGGAGAGTGCACAAACTTGGCTTACATGGGAGATCATGAAGGAAGAAGCTTCTACTCTCAAAAAGAATAGTAAGCCATGACTGATGTTTTCCGGTCAACTCCTTAATGAATACCAAAACTACTGGAAAAAAGGGCTCTGGACAGATGAGTCAAAGGTGAAGTGGTTTGGTCACCACATCAGATGCCATGTTTGGCAAAAACGAAACACTTTCTCTGAAATGAACAAGAAACCAGGCAAGCCTAGTTCATCTGGTCCGCAATAGAAAGTGCTGATCGTGGCTGCCCCCTCGAAAATCAAACCCGGGTCACCCACGTGAAAGGCTGTGTCATTAACCACTACACCACAGAGCTGTACATTTGCTGGGTGTCAGTATAGCCTCTTGACATTATATTATTTTGTCACGCATTAACATCACACCAAGTTTGAATATTTCGTTAGACACCATTAACCATTGTGTTAAACTGAGTAACATTTCTTATTAAGTTTACGTCCACCAAAAATACTATCTATGAACTGTATGACTTTTGCCACTGGCCGTTTTAAAAGCTTATTAGCCAGTAAGATATTGCTAGATGCCATTAAGCATTGTGTTAAACTGAGTAACGTTTCTTATTAAGTTTACCTCCACCACAAATAGCATCTATGAAATGTATGGCTTTTGCCACTGGCCGTTTAAACAGCTTATTAGCCATTCATGAATGACATTGATACAATAACTACTGTATCGATATAGGTGACGATGACAGACTTTTTCATCAAGTGAAAAGATGAGAGAATTGTGTAGCCAGCAAAGTGTTTGTCTATCCTGAAGAAATCCTAAGACATAATTTGAAAATCCACCAGAAACAGTCTCAATATAACAGTAAACAGTTTCATTTTAGGCTTCCCATAACATAGCTACTGAAGGTTGTAGCCAGCGAAGTTTTTGTCTATCCTGAAGAAATCCTCTTTTGCCACTGGCCGTTTTAGCAGCTAATTAGCCATTCATGAATGACATTGATACAGTATCTATCAATATAGGTGATGATAACTGACTTTTTTGTCGAGTGAAAAGATAAGAGAATTGTGTAGCCAGCGAAGTGTTTGTCTATCCTGAACAAATCCTAATATCCACCAGAACTGTTTTATTTTAGGCTTCCTATTACGCAGCTACATAGGGTTGCAGCCAGCAAAGTTTTTGTCTTTCCTGAACCTCAGGCATAATGCGTTTTGACTATTACGGGAGTCGAACGCGGGACCTGTTATTACGGACCCGCGTCTCTAACCACTACACTTTTTAACAAGGGGTAGTCAGTCAGCCAGTCAGTCAGTAAGAGACATTTGCTCTTCTAGGCCGGCTCCGATTACGCAGTCCGGCAAAAACATCAAACCAACCGTAAAACATAGAGGTGGTGGCGTTATGGTTTGGGGATGTTTTGCTGCCTCACAGCCTGGCAAACTTGCCATCTTGAGTCAACGAGAAATTCAATATTGTACCAGTGAATTCTTGATGACACTTCAAAGCCAACTGTCAAAAAATTGAAGCTTGCAAAAGGACAATGATCCAAAATACACAAGCAAAGCTAAAACAGAAAAAAATGAGGGATATTAAATGGCAAAATCAAAGTCCAAATTCTCTGGGGAGACTCGAAGCAAGCCGTGCATGCAAGAAAGCCCTTGAATATGATACATTTGAAGCAATAGCGTAAAGAAAACTGGGCAAAATCCCTTGTGAGAGACAAGATACCACAAGATGACGTTATTTCAGCAACAATGAGGACAACACCAGCTAGAGGTGTAATAACTTTTTCTGCACTATTACATTTCTGTTGATTTAAATTGCATAAATATCTTAAACATTTTCCTTCTTTTTTGTGATTTGTATCCAAAAATGCAAACAAAATAGAAAACTTTCTAGGGGGTGTACTTTCACATGACTCTAGTGGTCAAAAGCAGTATAACCTAACTCTGATTAGGCTGGTGTATCTCTAAGTTTAATCAGTCCTGTGTGCAGTCCTGCAAGAGTGTTCAATACGTGCTGTTTTTACAGTTACTTTTAGAGGAAAGAGAGTTTGGAGGTTTCTGTAGGACAGCCTTAATTATAAACATTCGCTAAGGTCTGTCCCTTTTTCGGGAAGTCTGGGAGTCCCAGCCAACCACTGTGTGTAAAAGACAGTGATGTGTGTGAAAGTCTGCTCCAGTAATAAAAGCAAAGCTGCATGGCAGACTGCAACAGTAATGATGCAGAAGCATGCATATGCAGTATACAAGACGATCACAGATCACAGAGGACAAAATACATTGCTTTAAACACAGGTGTTATTCCCCTAGAGGCCTCACGTTTTAGTGGATATTGGGCCTTGCAAGGACTGTGGGGTCCCTTAGGTGTAACCCAGGGACGGGTCCTTGCTGAAATCAATATTGATATTACAGTCAATAATAGGACCGGATTTTGTAAACAAATGCAGTGCACTTGTCTTCACACAGTGGAAACAGTATGCGAAGCATATTATATACAGTATCTCACAAAAGTGAGTACACCCCTCACATTTTTGTAAATATTTGATTATATCTTTTCATGTGACAACACTGAAGAAATGACACTTTGCTACAATGTGAAGTAGTGAGTGTACAGCTTGTATAACAGTGTAAATTTCCGTGATGTCGTCATGGAGGAGTGGAAGAGGACTCTAGTGGCAACCTGTGAAGCTCTGGTGAACTCCATGCCCAAGAGGGTTAAGGCAGTGCTGGAAAATAATGGTGGCCACACAAAATATTGACACTTTGGGCCCAATTTGGACATTTTCACTTAGGGGTGTACTCACTTTTGTTGCCAGGGGTTTAGACATTAATGGCTGTGTGTTGAGTTATTGTGAGGGGGCCGCAAATTTACACTGTTATACAAGCTGTACACTCACTACTTTACATTGTAGCAAAGTGTAATTTCTTCAGTGTTGTCACATGACAAGATATAATCAAATATTTGCAAAAATGTGAGGGGTGTACTCACTTTTGTGAGATACTGCATATATATCTCACAAATACAAGTAACACCTCTGAAAGTCATGTAATACTCTGAAGATTTACATAGTAATTAATGTACAATCATTACCAAAATGCATTACCAGAAACCCGGATTGGTGCCAAAACAAGACAAACATCGCTAAGACGTCTATAAATACCAAACCGTTTGTGACACAAAGACATCAATCGAAAGGGGAGAGCCATTGTCCTGTAAGACACGCAGGGCCTTAGATATAGCTGAATCTGGCCAGAGTTGTCAGTGGTCATTGTCTTTTCACATAAACAATCACACTGCAAATGTTGGAGCTACAAACTCTCTGGAACATGTGGATATGTATGGGTTTGCTGTAAGATGCCCACAAGCCATGCTATCAACCAAAAGCTAAGCTAAGGAATCAGTTGAAAATCACCCTTGACAGGTGAACTTAAAATACATTCCTTAGAAATTGCCAATTGCCAATTATACAAGTATTTTGTATATTCACTAGACTCTCTGGAGCAAGGAGGTGGCTTTGCACTCGGACACCCACAGGCTGATTTACAAAGGTGAGGGCAAGCACAGTATGCCGTGGGAAAATTGACAGTTACGGTAAAACATTTTTTCCCAAACAATACAATTAAATGAATACTTTTTTTAATCTTTTGGATAAAAAATAGGCAAAGCATTAAATGATAAACAAACTTTTTTGTAAACAAAACATTTTATGAAAACTTTTGTAACAGCTGCTTTTGTGCACAATAACACTAAAAGCACTTTTATTGTCATATCAAATCATTTCCCATTATTTTTACAAGAAAGCTGCATAGGTCCTACAACTCCCTTTCAAAATACAAAAGGATGTATGCAAAATTCATCTTAAAACAACTGCACATTTTAGCTTAGCACTCACAGAATTTACTGACTTCGACCTGTATGTATTGAGGACTGAGCAAAATCCCTTAAAAATACATCAGAGACATCAGAGTTATTGTTTCAAATGGAGGTGCCACAAACTATTTAATGAAGTTGTTTATATATTTTAGCAAACATGAATCTGGGTTTTTGTTAAATAAACCACATCTGTTAAATAAGCAATGAAAATATATCAGGTTTTTGTTTGTCCTTAATTTGGAATTCTTTTAGTGGGGTTTAGGAGAGGATATTTGAATTTATACAAAAACAATGACCATCCCTGTGGTGTTCACATACTTTCAAGCATCACTGTACACTATAATAATCATCATTATTTTTAAACCTCCAGATCTGTGTCTCTGTACAACTTTGTGCATTTGTTTTTTGAAAGCTCATTGGTACTGACAAAAACTGCTGAATATTTCCTGAAATAATGAAAATCACCACAATTTAACACAGGCCAAAGAACTGTTAGTAATTTGTAATATATAATTTAATTTCAAAATAATAATATGAATTCCCCTAAAAAGTGTTGAGTATGGTTTGTAGATAAATGGGAATATAATCCTGAATTAAATGCATAAGATGCTCAGGCAATGACACAGCACAAAGTGAAATTGTGAAGTGGGTGACGTTTTTGTAAATATACTGTATGTAAAAATTCTATGTCCATGTGCATTGCTTTGCATTCCAAGTAGGGGTTATGGAATGGAATATGGAATGTAACATTTTGTGAAGTATTAGAGTGGAGCCCACTGAATCAATGGATTAATTATTCCATGTGACTTCGATTCATGCATCTCTATAGAAAACCACATGTTCTAACAGTAATATCCAGACTGCAGTGACATGCAAAAAAGTCTAAATGATGTATGATAGAGCCAAGGTAGGAGACATTTTAGGACAAAACCTAGCTACCAAATTCAGTCATTCACATTGTTTCTCATTCTTTCTCAGAAATATTTCCCCACAGTTGCTTGGCTGTGCCACCTGTTGCCTTGTTCATCATGCTGAGAAACGACTCATAAATCATAACATTCCGCAATTAATCAAGCTGTCAGCTCCCAGGCCAGAGGTCATGCGTGGAGAAGTCAAAGGTCACCTCCGGAGTTCGAAAAGGTCATGGTTGTGTGGCATCTCTTATTCTTGGGAGGTGTCAGGAGAGGAGCCAATAGAACAATGGAGAAATCAAAGTCCAGGGACGGGGGGAGGAGAGGTGACAACCACAACAGGCTCAGAGAGGAAAAGCAGGGTCCACAGCACAAAGCCAGTGAAATTGACCTGTCATTACATCAAGAGAGCCTTGCCAGACTGCAACACTATCACACTCCACCATACCCTTTCTAATGACAGAGTTCCCGCAACCTACCAGCTTACTGCAGCACTCTATTTGCATAATTAACAAGTCATCTTTCTTCGTTCATACGACTTTAATTTATTTGTTGAAGACTTGAGATACATTGCAGATGCTATATCAGGCATCTTCAACAGCAAAAAGAGCACCATAAAGCATATGGTTTTAATAACTTACAAAACAAAAATCAACAATTAACGTCAACTAAGAAGGAAGACACATTTTTCGTATATGTTTTAATATTTTTCGTACATTGTCAAATTGTGAAATTCCAAAATACCTGACTTGGTATTGTTCATTTGGCTGCAACAATTACATTGTGACTATATGTTTACTTGCTTGTGTAGTTGTGTATTATTGTGGCTACAGCCTCAGTTTGAAACACTTGAGGTTGACTTACCTACCACCATTTCACCCCTGGCAGACTGAACTGTTATCTGGCACAGACACACAAATGGGAATGCGGGTTTGCAGATGGTGGCTTTGGCGGGACTGTCAGTGAAATTAGCCCACATCAGAAATCCAGCATGTTGTTTTGCAGAACTGGCACTTTCCTGGCTACTGTCACATTGTTGGGTGAAGGCCTGTCTGTCAGCGAGCAGAGTTCAGCTAGAGGCCCTGAGATGTAATGTTACCACATATTCTCAGAGCTGCTGCCAGGCCAGCTACTACCTATGTTGTCCATGCTCAAATCCTCATCAACAGACATTATTGGACCAGCCCTGGCCAAGTCAAATCCACACAGGTGTGAGGCCTATAAAGAACCAATGGGTTGTAACAAGAGCCCAGCAGAGCCCAGCAGACTACATGAGGGCTGCTGATATGTGTTCTTATAAATCAATTCAGTGTTTTTTCCTTTTTTCATCTCCATACAGACTCCATTGAGTTGCAATAGTGCGTTCATGCGAATTTACACGGTAAATTTGAAGGAATCATTCCATAAACAGAAAATAGGACAGATGTATCTTCAGACCACCTGCACTGCCCATACATGTTGCTATGGTTAATTTCTTGAAAGAGAGATCTTCTGGACAAAAAAAATTATATTATTTCTTCCATTTAATAACTTCTTCCCAACAAACAATAACCCTCATTACTACAAACTACAGTTTTTCTTAAACAATGTAATTTGTAAGTTCATGCCAATGTCAGGTTTCCAAGCAGGGCCTCTGAAAAGCAAAGTACATTTACTTTGATATTCCCTTTCAACTCAGTGTGTGTAGCCATTCATAGATCATAATTATAAAATCCATAAAGTCTCAATCTTAATGTACTATTCATCTTGGCTGAACTTTAGCCAGCTCAGCACATCAATCAATCTGCAGTATGTATTTGTCATTGCATTAGTGAGCCTGAATGACATTTAAGTCTTACACATGTTTTTGTTAGCCTTTCAGTGCTTACTTATCTACTTCCCCATATCTGCCATATGATTTAGTCATTGATTGGCAAGCATTTAGACATCTACATATGCAAGAATTGATGGGAAAAATCACAACATATTTTTTTACATTTAGGGTGAATTATGAGGAGCAGACTAATTTAAAGGATACTGCAATGCCACTGTGAAAAATCTTACATTTCAGACTATGAAAATCATGCATTTAAAAATATATTTATATGTTTTTACCTGTTAAGTATATTTTGTTCAAGCTAATGTTAAAATAATTATTAAAAGAAAGACACAGGGTTGTAAAAATATGACTACTTTACACCCTGCAACCTCATGAAGAGTTTTTGCACCAATGCCAATAGAGCCTGTTTAACAGTTTAATTAAATGCTTTAATCAATCACTTTCCCAGTCTGTTTATTAATCACTTTATCAAGCAGTTGATGCATTGCTGCTTTTAATGGACTCCATTTATTTTGATTTCTCTGCTCTTCATCTTATCGAAGGGTCTCTCAGAATCTGGACAGATAAAAGACGAATGCAAGGATTTCTGGAGGTAGTGGTGAGAACACTGGCTGGAACCCACTTCCTTAACTTCATTACCATCGCCGTCCTCAGACTTACCCAATTTATTAGTGGCAATATGTGCCCTGAGCGATTGCTAGGTAAACCTCACAGCTTAGCTCAGATAAACAGACGGCTATTCGTTTGTCTTCTCACCTGACACAGCGGTGATATATGATCCTAATAAGATTAATATCCCCTGGTTTTATTCCTGTTTGCTATCCCTGTGGGCAGCTTTTAATGTTCCTCCTCACTGATCCTGTCGGTTGCTTAAATTGTACTCTGAGGGAAATAATATATATATATATATATATATATATATATATATATATATATATATATATATATATACAAACACACTACTGTAGCTTTCAACATTTTTGGGTCACTTCAAAATTTCCTTGTTTTTCATGAAAACATGCATGAAATGAGTTTGAACAGGAAATATAACAAAATGAACAAAATGAAAAGGTTAGAAATAATGATTTTTAAATTAAATAATAATGGAGTCCTTAAAACTTTGCTTTTGTCAAATAATCCTCCATAAGCAGCAATTACAGCCTTGCAGACCTTTGGCATTCTAGCTGTCAATTTGTTGAGGTAATCTGAAGAGATTTCACCCCATGCTTCCTGAAGCTCCTCCCACAAGTTGGATTTGCTTGGTGGGGACTTATGTGTACCATACAGCTGCTCCCACAACAGCTCAATAGGGCTGAGAGCTGATTACTGTGCTGGCCACTCCATTATAGACAGAATACCAGCTGACTGCTTCTTCCCTAAATAGTGTTTGCATAGTTTGGAGCCATGCTTTGGGTCATTGTCCTGTTGTAGGAGGAAATTGGCTCCAATGAAGCGCCGTCTAAAGGGTATGGCATGTTGTTGCAAAATGGTGTAAATGGTCAATATCCCTTTTACACTGTACAAATCTCTCACCACCACCACCAAAGCACCCCCAGACCATCACATTGCCTCCATCATGTTTGACAGATGGCATCAAGCACTCCTCCAGCATTTTTTTATTTAGTCTGCGTCTCACAAATGTTCTTCTTTGTTATCCGAACACCTCAAACATTCATCTTCGTAATTGCCTTCATTTCTCAGAACAAGAATAGACTGATGAGTTTCAGAAGGAAGAACTTTGTTTCTGGCCCTTTTGAGCCTGTAATCGAACGGCCAATTGCTGATGCTCCAGATTCTGAACTAGTCTAAAGATGGCCAGTTTTATTTCTTTTTTAATCGGCACAACAGTTTTCAGCTGTGTTAACATAATTGCAAAAGGGTTATCTAATGATCAGTTAGCCTTTTGAAATTATGAACTTGGATTAGCAATCACAACATGCCATTGGAACACAGGACTGATGGTTGCTGATAATGGCCTCTGTACACCTATGTAGATAATCCAACAATGACTGTTGTTGTTTCCAGCTACAACAGTCATTCACAACATTAACAATGTCTACAATGCATATCTGATCAATTTGATGTTATTATAATGGACAGAAGAAATAGCGTTTCTTTCGAAAACAAGGAAGTTTCTAAGTGACCAGAAACTTTTGAATGGTAGTGCTGTTTCAGAGCGTCTCTGAAACGGCAAGCCTTGTGCAGTGCTCCCGGTCAGCAGTGGTGAGTACCTACCCACAGTGGTCCAAGGAGGGACAATTCACAAACAAACGACAGGGAGTTGGGCGCCCAAGACTCAACGATATACGAGGGAAAACAAGGCTATTCTGTCTGATCTGAACCGTCTACTGTGGCACAAGTCACAGAAAATGTTAATGATGGTTACGGGAGGAATGTGTCACAACACACAGTGCATCGCACCCTGCTGCGTATGGGGCTGCATAGCCACAGACCAGTCAGAGTCCCCTATTATGACCCCTGTCTACTATCAAAAGCACCTACAATGGGCGAGCGAAGGTTGGAACTAGACCTTGGAACCGTGGAAGTAGGTTGTCTGGTCCGATTAGTCCCGTTTTCTTTTACATCACGTGGACGGCTATGTACGTGTGCACCATTTACCAGTGATGGCACCAGGATGCACTTTGGGAAGACGACAAGCCGGTGGAGGGAGTGTGATGCTCTGGGCAATGTTATGCTGGGAAAACCTGGGTCTGGGCATTCATGTGGACGTCAATTTGACCTGTGCCCCCTACCTAAACATTGTTGCAGACCAGGTACACCCCTTCATGGCAATGGTACCCCTTGATGGCAGTGGCCTCTTTCAGCAGGATAATATGCCCTGCCACACTGCACACATTGTTCGAGAATGGTTTGAGGAACATAATGAAGAATTCGAGGTGTTGCACTGGCCTCCAAATTCCCCAGGTCTCAGTCCGATTGAGCATCTCTGGGATGTGCTGGACCAACAAGTCCAATCCACAGCAACTCCACCGTACAACATACAGGACTTGAAGGATCTGCTGCTAATGTCTTGGTGCCAGATACCACAGGACACCTTCAGGGGTCTTGTAGAGTCCATGCCTCGGCGGGTCGGTGTTGTTTTGGCCGGTGGTCATAATGTTTTTCATATACACACACAAACACGTATACACACACATATACACATAAATATATGTATATATATACACATGTAAATACAATCATAAAGTACTGTTGTTATACTTTGCACGTACATTGAGCTGAAATATGTCACACCACATCTGCAAAATTTCTATTGTTTTAACAATTACACTATAATCTGATATGGTGAACCAGTGAGGTTTTATAATTGTATGACTTTAAGAGGCTGCCTAAATAAACCATCACATTGTTTAAGCTGAAAAATAAACCAGATCTTCTCTCCTTCCTTTATCCCTTTAGTGGGATTGAAAACTACATTTTTCATGTGAAAGCCTCCCTTAGAATTTCATTGAGGCATTTCTTTTTTCATTTTATAAAGCTTTAAAGTAGTCCTTGAACTTGCCATGTTCTGGTCAGAAATGGCCACAATTAGCAAACAATACATCCCCTTTTTAGCCTGTCCCCCACCCACCAACCCACTCCCCCTAACACCATACACAGTCACACTCAGACTGTCTGTCTCATCCATATTTCCCTCCGTCTGCCCTTCCGTTTCTCCTCATCTTTCCGTTGTGTGCTATTGTCTGCGTCATCTGAAACTCTGTTCGCTCTTATAGACACCAGTGGAATAAAACGAGAGTGCACACGTTTGGAACACTGAATAGAAAATTGCACTTAAGTGGTGTTCTCTTGCCCATCACCCCTAGCCTCCACCCCTCCTCATGAGAAGGGCTGTAGGGGCTGGCTGCAAGGGGACGCTAGTGGGCCAATGGCAAACTTGAAAGCAGCTAACATTTGCAGCACTCTCAAAAAACAAGCATTTCACACCTGAAGCCTTTCATGCAGGGCCTCGAGGCATCCCCTTCAAGGCATTTAATTGGCTATTGCTTCAGAGCTCGTTGAGCGCACCCATTATGGGGAGGCAACAGGCAGCCAAGTATGTCGAATGAAAAGGGTCCTTCTCCCAGATGGGCCCAGTGGCATTAAAAACTGCCAGATCACTTCTAGCTGTTGACTGGCAGAGGGTAGAAGTAGATCAGATGTATACACAACATCTTGTAATACTTCATTTAACAAGGCATCAGTTTGGCAAATCAGTGTAATTTTGGAAATTACGGATCTGTAATGCAAGACACACCATTCACCAAAGTTTTGTAAAAACCAGGCCAGTATTGTCTGATATATCGCTTAGGTTAAATGCATATATTTCTTAGCATGTATGCTAAATGTTATCACGATGGAGTCAAACCAATCAAGATATAAACTTGTGCATGTTATAGCGCCAGCATGTGGTGGACATGATTGTTCTTCACAGAGTTTGTGTAGCAAGTGTTGTCACAAAATGAATCCTTGAGTGATTTATGTACATTTATGCGCCCCACCACATCCATTTTAGTGCTGAGAAAGTTTGGAAACCCTTCAGTCTATATTTTGGTATAATGTTCAAATAAAATGTGATATTTGAAGTCTTAACAATTGATAGTGTTTAACAACAAACACAAACATTGTTTGCACTTATTAATTTTTGAAATGCTTTGTTGGAAATTATGTAAACCTATGGCTTAAACAGCTTCATAAATGGTACTATAGATGTAGTATTAGTCCAATATTATTTGTATGTAATGACAACATCAAGCCTGTAACTACAGACTCTGGTACACTTTCATTTTATGTTTTGTGTTATAATAACTTGATCGTGAATGATGTATTTTTAATCCTGATGCCATGAGTAAGTAAAAACATGAAAGAATCATATAAAAACTATGAGTGAGAAAGTTGCAGAGGTGCCAACAAAACAATAACAGGGGAGACAAGCATTTTTATATATTTTTTTAATATTTACTCTTTTTATAATTTTCCATAATCATAGTAGCTGTAGAACTCTTTTTGAAACATCTATCCTTATAAATGTCTACAATGGGACAAAACACATTATTCATAATTCAGTTCTGGTTGGCCAAAATCCCAGAATAGAAAATATTTGATTTCACTATGAAATTAAATATTGGATCAATTTGATAAATAAATAAATTACACTTATTTTTGCGGTATTTCTTTTAATCAGGGATCACTAACTTTTAATAGGACTTTTTATATCACATTTATACAGAAAAACCTAAAATGCTAAATGGTTAACAAGCTCTCTGTCACCACTGTACAGAATATGGTCCATATCAGTTTTTTTCTGATTAGTAACTTGTAAATACTGGATATGTACAATGCATATTCAGCCAGTGGTGTCTGAGTGGACTTATGGACAAACTGAGACAGATCCACAGTCCCCCAGATCTTATTGTGGGGGACAGAAACAGAAGTTGCCAAAAAGTGTTGTCTGTATGAACAGGTTTCAACTGATGTTGTGTGAGATACAGTATTTTTGTCACACCATTGTAAAATCCCCTGTGTAAAAAATTGCATTATTAGATATTGCTGTATCCCCTTCAGAGATAGGAGGTACTGACAGTTAACATGTTGCTTTCTCTGTGACCCTCAATGAGACTGAAGGAGCTGAGTGGTAGGTACAGCCAAGTATAGCTACCACAATTGTTTACACATTTGCTTATTGATTGAAGGTTGACTCATTACTGTTTAAATAGTTTGTGTACCCACATAACATAAAAGTAATTATATCAGAGTCTAGTCTTTCTCAACACGTGTCTCCCCTAATCTTTGCTCTAGGATGTATTTCCTACAGTATGTTGTTAATCATCTCTAACTTTCAGATATGCTATTTTTTCCCCTCCATTGCCATCTGCCTCTGAAGTTTCACTGATACCTGCCTGAGGCGCTAGGAGCCTTGGATGGCAGTGTTTTTAGGGAATGCTGACTCCACGGACAGCCTTGGGGGTACCAGAGAAAGTAGGTGCTAACTCTCTGGGCTGCTGATGAGGAGGGGATTGGCAGTGAGCTAGGTTGGGGCTCATGGGAAATCTGGCATACAAACTAATTATGTTGTGCTGCCAAACTGCCTGTGATTACTAAATAGGGAGGGGGCAGGGGTGGAGCTTATAAATGTATTAATTTCCTCTTTATTTTATGTAAAAGAAGGTTAAATTAGGGTTCTTTTATAAGAACACCCAATTTTATTGTAAAATAATTGCTTCTGCAAAGATGCCTTCATACTGTGTCTATTCAGTTGGAAATGTAAGCACATAAATCTAGGGTTTCCCAAAGTTCAAAGATAACACCAATCATTTGTGAAGAGATGTCAGTTCACTAATCTAAGACAGATGGCACAGATCCTAAAATGTCCAAAATATCTTGCTTCTCTTCTATATGACAGCAAATATCTAATTATTATTTATGTTTCCCCACCTGCCTGTCACACTTTTGGGGAATGATGCTTAAAACAGGTTACCTCACAAATGATCTGCTATATTTGTATTAACACCTCAGCTGGTAGCAGAGACGACACCTAAAGGTAAGCAATCCATTAGAGATAGGACACCAGTCCTCCTTCTCAATAACAGAGCAAAACACAATTTAAAACAGAAAGCAAAACTAACTAAAATATGTATACCTGAGTATTTTTGTGTTATATTTTATTTAATGTTCTGGTATAATTCAAATATTTATGTATACTGGATTGGTATTGGATATATTATTCCAGCATTCAGACACTTCTTCAACGTGGTTATAAAAGTAACAGATATTTTTTCTGAATCAATATTGAATGGACATATCAATGTTTTCATGAATGTAAGTTTTAGTAAGTTTTAGACTAATAATATAATAATTTTTGGGAGAATTGTTAAGAAAGTACAATACACTATATCATTTTTGTTTTATTTGGTTCGGGTCACCAATTGCCAAATTGCATATTGTATTTAAATGATGCTACATTATACTGTATACATAATGTTGTGCAACAACTTTTCACAAATTATTGTTTTTACTTGAAGCATGTATATGAATGCAATAAAACCTGGAAAAAAGGACATTCTAGGAGGGTAACATTTTCTTTAATAGTTAAAACACAGGTGAAAGTTTGCAATAAAGGGTAAGAGGAAGAATTAAAATGGGAGATAAATCTCAGCCCTCTTTTTTTTAGTAATATATTCCATTATATGTAAATATGCTTATCAGAGATATCCATGCATTATGACTAATACAACTTTATTGTAACACATAATCCATTTCTGTAGTTATATGTGTGTCCCCGGCTCAGATTAATCCAATTTGTCAGGGATACTATGGAAGAATATGCCATTATTCCTCCTTATAACAACCACGTCTGTCTCTGTCATATTCCCAGCATTTCAAGGGTTAAAATAACGGATCTGATTTTATAAAGGAAATGGATAATTGGAAGCACAGTCATGTATCTAATCGTGAGGGAAGGGATGCAGGTAACATCAGTCATTGACATGGAGCAACATGATATTAGACACAGAATAGATCACTGGCTGTGTTCTTCAAAGGAGCAGACTGGCTGTGGTTAGGGAACTGAACTTGGAACTAGAAGGCTGCAGGTTCAATCTCTCCAACACTGAGCAAGGTACTTAACCTGAGCTGCGTCAATGAACTTAATAAATATGATATGTAAAATGTAACCACTGCATGCTGATGTAGTAATGCTCTGACAACATACAAATACAGTAATTGTGAACTAAAGCTTTAGGTTCATGTTGAAGTAAATAATAACATGGTATTTAGTTAGAGTATGTCACAATGAAAGATATTTTAATTGTGTACAATACTGAAAGCATGTATACAGAGGTGTAACATTAGCTGAAACAGGCCAAATAATGTGAACTGTCTGCTTACTGGATGTATGGTCAGAGCCCCTAGGGCAAGGAATATAGAGCCTTATGTCTGCCCTCTCTTCGGCACCTCAGCTCTCCAGTTTCTGTCCCAGGCTCTGATAGCAAGAGAAAAAAATCAATAAACCAACAAGACAGTGAGTCTCAATGGATTTCACTCCGGATTAGGTACAGCGTGGAAAAAAGCAGTAGAGAAGGCATTGGCGAGATTGCATTATGACATTATTATCAAAATCCACATTGATTATTGAAGCGTAAAAATAAAGGGTAATCCTACAAGTAGTAATTGAACCTAAATCCAACGGCTCACTGTTCGTCCAGCAATGATAGCCAATGACATGACATTAAGCAATGAGACTGAGGCCACTGGTTTAAGTGATCTGGCAGGCGGCATGATGCCCTCCCTGTCAGGATCGATCAGTCCTGCTGAAATTAAGAGCAAGTCTGTAAATTGGTCTTAATGTTGTGTTTCATCCTGAATTTCCTCCCCACATTGACTGGAGGTTGGTGTCCTTCATCCTGCTGGCTCCTTTCCCTCCCCTCCTGTCATTCTGTGCACAAGGCTGATCTCTGCTCTCGGAGAAGGAGCATGCAGGGCCAGGGGCCAGGCAGCACCCATAACCTCTCATGGCTCACATCCCACCTCTGGCAGGGAGCACAAAACAATAGACAGACACCACCTCTGGGGTCCCCATCAATGTTATCTCTCAGCATAAAAACTAGTCCCAATTAAGAATGCCAAGCCATTTTTCTACAACATCCATTTCTAAGTATGCAACAGATTATCCAATGAGAGATATTGAGCGTGGCATTTATCACCTCACAGAACTTATGCGCTTATTTCTCTAGACCTGCAGTATTGGGGTGGCCTCTGTCTCCTTTCTGAAAAATGGGACAGACTTGAAAGGACCCCAAACCCAGCCTCTCTACCCCTCTCCTACTCTACTGGAATGTAATCTGCTTACATCATTAGACTAAGTTTGCTGAAACTAATTACCAGATGTTGTGTTCCTTTTTCTCTACTCTTTTTTTGAAGTGTGTGTTAAAACACCCATCACAATTTTCTGTCACTGGCGCCCTCTTCTTCTGTAGCACCTCTACACAGTAAAGCTATTTGGCAAATAACAACAATTGAACAGAATACTTAATTATTCAGAAGACATATCTTGTGGTGTTAACCTCCCTCCTCTTTTAAACTATACAGTCATCTATTGGCTAATAACCTGAAATTAGAATAAGAAAATGCCTGAAAAAAGTGCAAGTGGAATGAACCAAGGAAATTGAGGTCCAACAGTTGCACATGTAAGGATTTTTGAGGGCCCAGTTTAGCTTATCACATTATTACCCGTTTAGAGATAAAGAAGTGTCCTAGTGATTATTATGGCACTGTAGCATGCTGAGCGTGCAAACACACATTTAAATCCTCCTTTATAATTCTGAGTACTAGGGTGCCACAGTACAGGGAAGAGTTAAACAAATCCTCAAGCCTATCCTGGCCATAAAGATTTATGAAACTTAAAAGACTGGATTTAAAAAGGTTGTCTTTGTTATGTGTATTAATGCCAAAGGATTTTACTTTACACAGTTGTGCCTTTGTCAGTTGGAAGGCCAATTTACTGTACATGTACATATCTACTAAATGGTTTAAAATACAGAGAGCTGATTAATGTATTTTCTTAGACTCATGGTCAGTTTGGTGGTTGATTTATTGTAACACCTTGCCTTAGGAGAAAAAAATAATAATTTTACCACAACAACCACAACCATTATAATAACAACAACAATAGCCTAAATAAGCCATTACTAAAAAATATATAATTTAAATATTAATACCCATTTATGTCCATTACCCATTTATGTCTCTGCTATTTATTCTATTTGTCTTAAATTGTATTACCGTTAGCAGTACATTCTGCTACATTATTATACATATAACCATTGTAAGACTGCTACATATCACCACTGAAACTAAATCACCCTCAAACTATAGTTGTAGGTAAGAAATGCTTACCATTCCAAAAAAAGTCACTGTGGTTTCTTTGCAGAGGTAATGATGATAGTGGACTGCAAAAACAGCATTCATTTTTTTTTACAAAAATAAAAAATGAACAGAAGATTTAAGATTGTATTTTACTTCTAAAGCAACTCCATACAACATAGCATGAATCCTGTTTGTTCTACTCTGACCTTATTTTAAAATAAGGTGGCCTCAATAAATAAAATAATGAAAACATTGACATATACTTTTAAAAACGACTAGCTTGTATATTTCCCTCTTATCAACAGCCTGGCAGCGATTGTGATTCATAGCAGTCATTTAAGTGATAATGCACTCATTCACTACACTAACAAACACGTACCTCCTGGTTATCTGTGTGGCAGAGTCTGTGTCTATGCTAGCTGCCGAACAGGAGGCAGAACTCAAGATGGTGTTGATTGATAAATTGACAGGTTAATTTTCGGGTGGATAATGAGAGTAAGACCCAGAAAGACGGTAGAGTAAGACTCTAGATCTTTGCTCTACCTTGCATGCAGTGCCATCTATCTATTGCTGCTAGTACCGCAAGAAAAAACAGGTATACATTGTCAAGTCCTAATCAATTGTATTGATTTCTAGCTTCAACTTCAACATACATTTTTTTTGTTTCCTAGCATTTCCTCTGCCATTTATCATCATACCTTATTCCATTTGGCAAAAAAAAGTTGTGATTTGAGTCAGTGATTTTGCAATGAACTGTAAAACTAATCAGCAATATGCTATAAAATATGATTTGTTTTCATTTTACATTTATTTTCATGTACTAAGATGTTTCCAATTAACGCAGCAAACCATGTCAACTGTAAAAGGTGAAACATCTTTACAATTTACAACCTTCAGACACATGCATAGTCCATATGTAAAGTTTTGTATTTCAAAACCTCCATTCAGATTACCAGAATACCGTCTGCATACAATGATATTGTGTTATATTATGCTACTTACATCTCACTAGTATCATTTCTCATCTTTCTTTTTATTTTAATAGATGCAGAATTGACAGTGAACTAATGAAAGATTGCAGGACAGATTTCCATTGATCGATTTGACAACATTATCTACAATAGTGCAGGATTTGATTGAGGATAGTAATATCAGTTTTTACTAGACTTAATTAGCGCAATCTTAACAATGAGTGTTTTTACAAAGTAGGCAGAATTTGTGCATATAGCTTAATTAGGGGGCACATTCTTGGAATGGAAGAAAGGGTTTTGCTAGGGGTTAGAAAGGTTTATAAATCTGACACACATGTTTCTGCTGCTTGTCACTGCAATGTGCAGAGTCTGCAAGCCACTCTAATTAACTCTCAGGTAACATTACTCTGTAGTCCTCCATATATGAATCAGCATTCAACACCATGCTTATACACTTTTTACATTCCTAAATCTAATGTCTTTCATTTATAAATATTATTACCAATAATGCACTTTTTATGAATCTATATACTGTGCAAAATTATTTAAATGATTGCGGCTTGGTCTGAGTTTGTTTTCTTGTCTTTACTTAATAATGGCAAAACAACTTTTATTTAAAATGTAGGCAATTAATCACTATTTCAGAATTTCATTTTAAAGAAAGACACAATCTTGGCAGACATATTTTGCAATAGAATGCTGGAAATATGAATAACAGTCAAACAATTTTTTGAAGTCAATCTTAATTGTTACTAGTGTTGTTATTGGCTGTGACAATCATTTTTAGAAAATGTAAAGAAATTTGACCCAATTAAAGTATTTCTCTGGAGCTAGTTTGTGTACAGCTCTAATAGATCCTGATCCCTTTGGGTTTGTCTGAATTGAATTTTCTGGCTTGTGGTTCCCGTTGCCCATCTCCCAATAGTGAAGCATTTGGCAAGGACGCTACAGTTTAAAACTCAAAATTCTGAACTTGCTTGCTTTTTATCTATGCTAAAAAAACACAAATCATATCTCATAATTATTTTCTCTATTCCACACTGCAATATTATTTGTACACTAACACACGCACACATACAGAATTTATATATAAAAGTGTACATTTGCCGTATAATGAAATAGATGTTCATAATTCTTTGATGATTTTATCAGACATTTAAGCTTATCTACTATACAAAACCTTCCCTTAATTTGGTTTTGTTTAATTGTATATTGCTACAAACCATAATCTGATACCCAAAGGGGAAATACAGGCATCTAAGCAATTTGGCATGATAACAAAGCACATCTACCTGCTTAGCTTATATATTCACAAACAGACACAAGCCCTGTCTTGTAGGAGCAGTGTGTGTTTACATGACAATGGACATCTCACTGGGACCACAACGCATTCAAACTATCTTTCCACAAAACTTTAAAAATCATTGATTTCTTTTTTGTTACAAACATGTAGACAAAAATTTGGAATTTATATTATTTCCCTCAAGAAATGTGAACCCCACAATACTCAACAATTTATAAAAATCAGTTGCAAAGGCAAAAGCCTAACTTTAAATCTGTGACAGACTGGGATCAGGCTGAAGTGGGAGAAATCATTAACCCAATGACTGACAGCTACAACACTGTGCTACACATGCTTAGTGTCAATGCTTTGATGTCAAGACACCTCTAGGAAACTGATGACCCACTTCATCCTAATGAAGCCATGAGGATGAAGTGGTCAGGTTCCTATTACAAGCTCAAAAATAATGGCTTGCTGAACTGATTATTCATCAGCATCTACTAATGAAATTTGTGGAAAATATCTCTGTAAAAGTCAGGTGGAAAAACACCATTGTATAAAGAGTTAAAAAACAAGATTATGCAGTGTATTACATAGCTCTTTTATGGCAACAGCCTTTAAGAGCTCTTTATATTTTAGTTTCAGAGTACTTTCTATGTTACATTTTCTTTGTCAACAATGAATGTTGCATCTCGTAATACTATCACTGAATACATAATCAGATAGACATTTTGGCCAAAATATCTCACATAATAGTTTATCTTTCATGTACAATATTTAAAAGATCCAACTGAACTGAAAATGACTACTGTGAAAAGACAGACTGAAAGAATGATTTGAGGTACCACCATATTGACGGTAATGCTCTTGTTCACCAAGAACAGCATGGTAACACCCAGGGGTGCCTCACCCCTCCCATTCACTCCAGCAGTACACTTGAGGTCTGACAGCAGAACGAGAGCTATTGATGATGCTGTGGTAAAGGAAGGGTGCAGAGGACACATCTTTGGGAATTCATCCCATCCTCGCCTTCAAAGCAGCCAACAGCTTGATCCCGTGTCACTCTGAGGGCAAGGCTTGACTCTCCGTTGATTCGCCTTTGAAATCTAAACGGTTAATTGTGACAGATAAAAAGGGTTCAGCCGTACGATGGGGTTGTAGAATATGGGCAAAGGGAGAGGCCTTTTTAGAGAGTCAGGCAGTAAAATGAAGTACATAAAAAGCTAAAGAAAAAAATCAAGAAGGAATAATGAAATTAGGGATGGAGCGAGAGAATGAGAAAGCGAGGGCTGGAGAACTTGAAGCGCTGACCCCTGTAGTCCGTGGTGAAAAGCAAGAGATTAGAAAGTGTTTCATGCTAATTTCCATGGAGATTTCTGTAATTTCAAAAAAATTACTTCTTCCCGCTTTGATTTGTTCGTCCTGCCTGGCCCCCCGCTAGTGTCGTCAGGGTGGTCCGCCCCATCATGCCACTGCTCTCATGGGCCCCGAGATGGCCCCTTGCTGCGCCCAGGCGTCGTGAGATTACTGAAGCGGCGCTGATGTCTCTATCAGCTCGCGCCACCACCATGCCCTCTCCCAGCACCCCCCAGCCAAGCCCCCACCTCACCCACTACCCACCCTCATCACAAACTCTCACAGATCTGTCAGATGATGGCTTCATTGGTTCACACTGCTCCCTGCAAACTCCCACCCATTTCTTTGCACTCCCCCATCCCATCATTTATTCCCTCCCAGATACTTCCCCCCTCCACAGCACAAGAAGAATATCCTCCCCCCTTTTCATTGCCGAATGTTTCACCTTTTGCTATCCCTTTGCCTCCACTCTCCTCTCCTCTCTCTCTCTCTCTGCCTCAGCCTGGTTTGTGCTTCTGCCTGCCACATCAAAGGAGAACCAGGGGTCATGGAGCCACAGGCATGGAATATAAATGCAGCCAACTGCGTGGCAGTATGGGAAATCAATCCTCTAAAGATAGTTCCATCCACTTCATGAACCCTTCATCATCATCCCCTATCACATATGGAATAATATATTACTAATTTGTGATATCATGCACTAAATTGGTCATTGTACATTGTACATCTGAGTATGTATTATTAAAAAAATATTTGTAGTCCATCCATTTAGGTCAGAAGCTGCCCTGTTTTTAAAAATTAATTACAATTGTTTGTATTAATCTGCATAGCTGGTAGAAGTATGTTTTCTAGACGATTACTGAAAAAAATCCACATGTTGACTTTTAAAGCAAATCAACGCTGTGCCTTCTATTCTGAAAGACATTCAAGCAAAACGTTCTTCTTAAAGTTAAGGAAAGATAGAACTGTGTAAAAAATCTACGAATAGATGTAGTATATGAGTATTGCAATGTAAATAGTGTTGGCATTGAGAAAAGCACATAATAAGCAAGAGAACTCATCCAACACTTAATCTCACATGCGGGTGGGGGCTTGTCTTCGTGTTGATTTTAAAATCTTCTAAAAAATGTCAGACAGTTTATTGAGCAAAACACTGCAGTAGAAATATGTAAACAGCCTTTGTTGGAAGCTCTCTACAGCAGACTGCTGCCAACAGAGAATAGTCATGCTTCCCGCTGCATGACACTATCATGCTCCACTTTGATTTAAACTACCTGTGAAATATGCTTGTATCTTTTACTGGTTAGATTGTCTCCTTGGAAATATATAACATCCTAGATAGTATTTACTCTTGGAGAAATAACTTTGCTGAATTCCATTTTGTACTGAAGACACCAAAGCTTGGTGAAAGTAACTCTTGTGATTGGTGAATCCATGTGATGTATGAATGATAAAGTCCACAAAAAATATGCCTTTCACCAGTTCCCAGGGGTTCTTGTTCAGGACAGACTGTGATGGCTTCATGTGGCTCCAGTTGCTTAGTGTTATTTCCATTTGGCTCCAGTTGCTTAGCGTTAGCATCAGATGAACGTGCTGAAGGAAGATATCAATGTCTCCATTAATGCCAAGCCTACCACACAGACGGTGCTTGAATGACACATGGGTTTGTGGAGAGTGACGGGGGGTTGTAAATGTTAACTATCACTGGCTGGATCTCCCAGCCTGGTGGCCACATAGCCTGGTAACACTTGGAAGCACAAAGTCTATATGACAAATGCTTAGTGAACATGGACAGACATTGTCGTTCAACCATATACAGTGGTTATACACCAATATCATTTTAAAAATGTAATATGAATCCTAAAAATGTATCACTGGCATTATAAATGTGTGTTGGTCAGTTGTAAGTTTAGATCATTGGCATTTTTGGTAAATAACTACATGTTGCTGATTAAATACATGTAGTTAAATTAGATAAGTTAGATTTTTTTAGAAGCATGTTTAATGACCATGACATGAGTTATAAAAGAGGCATTAAATCTACGCCCACTTATCCAGTTGTGCCACCCTTGCCCTCCAAAGATGATCCTTTCCCAGTGGTGTGCTACCCAAAGATACTGAAAAACCACAATATGAAAGCTGTGTATTCAGCACAAATGTAATGCACTTAAAGGATGCCACAAGTTGGCACACTCAGCAGCACAATGAGCAGGATATGGGTTTTTCCACACTTTGATAAAGTGGAAAGAGGAGTTTTTCAAGTCCAAAATGGTGCCACAGTGTCTAGAGATGAGATGCTTTTTTAAAGTGCAGTAGAGCAATTTTTTGTATTAAATCTCAGCTGAACTCATGACCCATTTACCTTGGAAAAATGCAAACCCCACGAACAACAAGAGTGTCCAAGGCAACATCAATTGTTCAAAGTGGCACTGCATGTTGCAGTATTATGCCAAATGGAAATGACAAAGTGCACCATAACACTCAAAACATTTAAAATGTGGTTATTGTAGAAATGGTGATGTAAGGCCAAGGCTATCGTTAATTTCCAGTCGTATTATTTGACAAAAATGGCCTAAAGAAATTCTTACCTTTCACTTAACCATTTTCAGGTAAGTGAAATATTCAGAAAACCCAAATTCTCAATATTACAAGTTGACTTAAACAAAAAGAAGGCAGAATGCTCTAGCAGTGAAAGTAATTGTGGGAATATTTTCATTCTCTCAAACGTGCCTTGAGCTTAATAAGACTAGCTGTGTTCTGTACACCCTGGTCTTTTGTGTTCTAGGCTGGAGGGCTGGACAGAGTAGTGTACTCTTCCCCCTAATGCCCCGTTCATTGATCTTTCCTGTAAGTACAGCTCCCTACAGAAATCCACACAATCTGGACAGAGGAGTGCTCCCAGGCAACCACCCTCCCCCCACCCCACTTCAAAGGTGAATATTTACTCTTAGAAATTTAGAGAAAGTGCAGCTGTGGATGCATCCTGCAACCTCAATCAATGATTGGGCTGGTCCTCATGACCCCCCCTGCTGGCTAATAAAGTGCTTCTTAGGCTTGGTGGTTTCCCTGCAAGCCTTTTCGAGTTGGCTCAAACTAGCACTTACAGTATGTTAACAGTATGTTTGTTCCCACTAGTTCTTCTCGTAAATAGATTTTAGTAATACTTATCGGTTGGTGGGACAAATGACTGTTTCAATGAATGATATTGTATCTAACACTTCATGTGGGTAGTCATACAATTACAAAAACATACAGCAATAATGTCTTGCCAAGGACTCTGTTTAATTCACATAAAGATTTAACAAAAGAAATTACAGGAATTTGAAAAGTTTATGAAACTAGTTATCGTGAGTTTTATCATTACAGTCTGACGAAAAAACTCAGTAGAAGATTGCAATGCCTTTAATTTGTTGTTTCTAGACATGTTCGTCATCTACTTCAACAAAATAGTTTCATGCTGGGATGCAAATTATCATAATTGTCTTTCGCACTCTTCTAAAACATACATGCATTAAGACAGCAGCAAGGATGTGCCTTCCGCTGCAGCAAAAATAAGAATATTTCGTAATTACATGCAATTCTAATTGCTGATGATTTAAGCTACTCCATGTTGCTTTACGTTGCTATAATTAGAAAAATATAATGTATGTCAGCTGTTATTTGTCGATCATTTAACTTAAATGTTAGTCTCCGAAGGGATCTTCCAGGACAACTCAACATCTCTTTGACAGCTGCTGTGTATTTAGAACTAAAATGTGTGCAATTGTCTAGAGAAAAAATAAAATTATAATTATCCCAGGTTTAGGTTTTCATTAAACTGAGACAGGGTTTCTTTTAGCTTGGGCGTTGCTTCTTTCATGCATATTTTAATATTTACAACTGAGTCCTTGACAAGGACATGTATACCCATAACACGGGTTTTCACCAAACTACTTTAAAAAACAAAAGAGACTTGACGTTACATTACTGTCCTGCAAAGTTAAAAGAACACCCTGTCAACAAATCAATTTAAAATAATGAATTATGCTTATAACAAGGTCATTAAAAAATTTTGCTAGACAACACAGCGAAGACATTTGCCAGGGTAGTGTAATGAGAAATGTTTGCTGAGGAAGAGTGTAAGTGTATTCGATGAAGAGGAGCGTCTGGCCACACCAAGTCTCAAACAGACCCTTGGTGATGTTAATCAGGTGTCCTGCATAACATTTGCTTCTTTAAAGATCTGGAACACCAGGTGTGGGCCAAAAGCCCCCACCCTCCTGAGTTCACCTGGAGAGGTGTGAAACTCTGAGTTAACTGGAATGTAACTAAATGCATGATATTGTGGACATTTATCTGTAGTGTTTGTATTCCCCTTGTTCCTCATAAAGGGATGAATAGTCTGATATGCTTTATTGTTGCTGTCTGACAAAAACAGTCGGCAACGCCCAATCCATTCGGTAATCTTGCATTGGTTAAGTGGGACAGTTCCTGTCCTTTGTGTTCATTGTGTTCGCCAAGGTAAAGTAATGCTAATGATTTTTTGGGAGTGTTTTAGATATGTCTGCTGTTAGGATAAATAGCCATATCTCATGTTGTGTTGTAGTACTATTTGGGAGTTTTCGTTAAAGAGACCTGCCGACACGTTGTGTCATTAAATGAGTTAAGAGCCTATCGTTAATGGATGATCCTAGCGCACATTCGTGCTATACTGTGTTTTAGACACTTACGGTATAATTAGTTGAAAGGATTAGCTACCTTTACTAAGTACTACCTACATATTATGGTCACTAATGATCATGTATATTTACAAGCAATATGGAGTCAGATTATATATACCTACATCCATCATAAAGGTTACTCCCTTGCACTCATTTTCCTAGCTGTCAGCAACCTTCCAAGAGGTAAACATTCAATGACCTCTACTACACTAGATTAGGTCAAATCTAATACAGCAACCTGACCCATAAAACCTTATGTATTTTTCGAGTATTGTGTTGGGACTATCATGTTATAGGTATGCTTGTCAGTCTTACAGACGGGAGTTTTTTGTGTGGATAATAATAAATATGACAGGAGAAAAGTCCTGGTAAAATAGTTAATGAAAACTGAAACCTGGCATGGAGGTGTAGTGTTCAATGTGACACTAACACACCAGAATGGTCTTCTAAGAGATGTTGAGTGCTCCTAAGTAGTCCAGTCTCAGCCATTAGTCATGATTTGGAAAATGTTATATAATTCTTTCAATTTAAAAATATCCTATTCAACTTTATGTTATAACGTTTTTAAGTCAGCTAACTATGAATGGGTGTGTAGACTTTATTTAGGCATGCACACAACAAATATGACAAAAGTTGGTATTTCACAGGTTGAGGTATTGGCTAGTGTGACCTAAATTAAGACATCTTCAAACAAATACTTAGAAATGTCCTTTATGGTAATACTCATCAACTAAAAAGCTATCTTTTGGCAGCCACCCTAAAACTAGGCCAGCTTCTTCTCCTTGACAGTACTCCGTATGGCTGCCATAAGTGTACCTGAAGCAGACTTGCCTTCAGATTATTAATCCTGACTGCCTTCTTAGACTTCTCTTCCCTCTTAAAAAGCACCACTCTTTCACATATTTTTTACTCTCCCACTCTCTGTTCCCTACATCCCTGTCTCTGCTCTGCTAACATGTTGACAGTCATTTGTTAATAGGTATAAGTTTTCAGTGAGCAGGATAAGAGGGCGGGATGTGGTAATCATCTTTATATTTGGCCGCTTGGCAGCGCTCCCATCAGCATGCGGGCAGGTACTTGCCCTTGAGTGGCTGTCAGGCAGAAAGGGTGTGGGATGAGGGCTCAGGCTGCACAGGTCACGGTCATTTCGCACCAAAAGCAGCTGAAGCTAAAACCTTAAGTGGCATTTGAGCTACCTGCACTGTCAGTCCTGAAACAACACTAACAAGAAGACCACCACTAGAGAGCCAAACTTCATTATTCCTCCCTGGTGAATTTCAGTAAAACAACTATCTAGCTATCTTCACTGCAATTCTGTGTCCACCAAAAGCTGTAGGACCAAACCGAATAGTATCCTAAATACTGTTTATTCTAAAGTGACATTGGAGTGGGTAAGCCCATTACTTTCCAATATAAAAATTCAATATGAAACTAGATAATGTTTTGGGGCATATTAAGAAAACTGTATCAAAGAAATTGTCCATTGGAATAATTGTTGTTGACATAATTTATTGAAATTGGCATATGTATTATGTTTTGTCCCTTACCAGTATCTGTGTGTGTCATATGAAGCATTAACACTTACTCTGTAGTGAGTAGTATTTCAATAAAATAAAACAACTTATGAAATACATAAACACAACTGAAATACATAAAGAAACATAACATACTGTACTCGCATATCAAAGTTCTGGAGTGGGATCTCATATTAGGCAAGACCTTGTTACACCTTCTGACAAATTGCCCAGAAATAGTGACAATTTTTAATACTTTCTCATTGTCTGTCATGTTTACATGTTTATGGAATGTAACCTAGCCCGCTCACGCTGACAGTCTTCATTGCTGATGAATAACTAATTATGTGACAGAGAACTGACGGACAGACCCACTGATTGCCCACTTAGGAACATTTTAGGATAAAATGCAACTGACATGGCATAAAACACACATATATCTGCTTCCATCTTCCTTTGTGTGTATGTGGGTGGGGGGGTTGACAGCTGCTGCAGGGGAGGTTTTCATTGAAAGTCCCAAGCCATGTTGGGAAGCTCTAGTAGTAGTTTATGGGCAATGAGTAAGCTGTTATACTGCACAATTGGAACCACTCTGTCCTCGTTCTCTCTGTTGCAGCAGTGACGGATGTGCTGTTGAATAGGTATTGGATTTGGTTAAACACGGAGCGATGAAAGATTTACAGCCACTGGTCAGTGGGGTTTGCCGAGGTCCAGCAACGCTCCACTGGTTTGTTTTGTGCTGCACTCTGTGTAATGTTAATGCCCAGAAAAAGTGCTGAGGAGGTAATAAGCTCAGAAAACCCCAGGCAAAAGCTGAGATTGAAATGAAAGAAGGCCATTTATTAGATTGGCATTTTGACTTTTTTGTTTTGATTCAATGTGATAAATTTACATTCGTCTGCCAGTAGTTTGTCAAACTAAATGGGACCAACTATAAAGAAGACACTCCTAAACCATTTTTTATTAATTTGTTTACAGGGACGGTCATGGAAAAGCAAAACTGAAAATGTAACTTGAACACATCATTCCATTTTATTTTATAGGATTTGTACTTGTGAAACATAGCAACTACGATTATTAGAGAAAGAGTTCAGAGCCAGGTGGGAAAAGATTCAAGAAGTCAGCATTATATTTTAGAACTTTTGTTATCAATAACACAGCACTATGTCAAATATAAGGTTATATCTCTGGGAAATTCTCTGAAGGTTGTGCACAACGATAGTTGACTGTGTCTTCTTTTTCTTGACTATTATTCTGTATTAATGCAAGTTCCTGCTTGGTTCAACAACCTAAGCCCTTTTAGTTCATACTGTGTTATTTGGCAACAAAACTAATTAGCAATCAAAATCTCAAGTTGTACCAATAGGTTATCTCCCTAAACAAAACTACATATGAAGACGATGAATTCTTACTAGATGAATTCTTACTAGTGTGGATGTGAATTGGATCCTGCTCGATATGTTACAGGCTCTCGTGACCTGAACCCAGGATCTTTTGAGGGAAGCCCTCAAGTTCACAGCAACAATGCACTCAATCACTCAGGGAGATGCAGACTCTCTCTGTTGGCCAATTACTGTTTTTAAAAGCCTGGGGCACCCTGGAAACTTTGACTCTTGGAAATAAAGTCCAATCTTAGAAAGAAACATAGCTGCTATTAAAATCTTCATAATTCTGTAAATCGCAAGTGATTCGTTTGCCCCATGGCTTGTTCAGATACATCCTTGCTGCTATTGCAGAGGTTAAGAGGTTACTGCAATTGAGGAAAGCAAGCTTATTTTTACTGGGCCTGGAAGAAATGGCAAGTTTTTTATTTTTCCCTCCTTTTGGGGCGCTCTGAACAGCCAAAGATCTCCTCTGTGTCATAATTGCCTGAAGTGAGTGAGCAAAGGCCCTGGACTACTGATGTTAGTGTGGATCTTTCATGAGGGGGTTGGAGTCAGAGCTTCTTTAAAAGATCAGTCTCTCTGGAGGATATTACTGTGTTATTTATGTAATAAAAGCATTTTAAAATGGAATAAAAAATAAACAGTTGTTTCTATTCTTTCAACTAATATGTATATTCTACTTGAGATGTTCAAAATTGACTATTTTTGTTATTCATCTTGAAGTTATTTTCTGTGAATTACAGTTATGAATATTGTATTTATGATTACAAATACTAGTAATATAGATACATTTTGAAATGTATATCCTGACATCTGCATACGTATTTAAACAAAGTGGAAGATATATGGCAACGAGGATCATGCCTGCAATTATGAAAATCACTCCAGTTAAACATTGCCATGTTAACTTTTGGAGAGCACGCCCTCAGTTCTCGACTACACATAATAAAATAAAAACAAAAAAATAGTGTGTGTGGAGGTGGGGTCTAATGAATAAAACACTAACATTAGTGTATGAACATTATCAGCAGATGGATTCTCAAAAAGCTGATCCTGCGTTTGATGCTTCAGGTTAAGAATGGCACTCTTACTCCAGCTGTCATCCCCACCAATACCCTTCCTATTGAGAGCTGATAGGTCCTCTGGTAGGAGACAAGGGCCCTGACTGAGGACGCTTTGATACTCTAGCCCCTAATCATCAGTGTCCCTAGTGCCCAGCTGATGGACCGCATGGGTTGGTGGAAGGATATCCCAACCATAAATCAGACTACAGGGGTGACAGCATACAAAATAGGTGGATTGTCCTTGGGTTCCCAGGGCAGAGAGCCACCCATGTGTCCCCAAGTCACACCATCCTTTTTAATTTTTGAGTCAAACGGATGCCCTAACAGCTATTCTACACTCCCCCATCTGCTTTCTGCTACTCTTCCAGCCTAGGCCCAGCTATGAACTGCTTCCAGAGTCTGTTACCAGTGTAATTGAAAGTGCTTTGTCATTGCTTTCAGCCAAACACTGATGGATGTGAAGTCGAATGAGGTTTTGGTTTTAGTTATACGGGTAGGTCTGGCTGAGATTTATCACTGGTGGCTTCAGAGGCTACAATAGGCCATTTAAACTGAAACCCCATCTACCCCTCTGTGATCTGTTAATTATTACTTATTAAACTAGCACACCTTAAATCAGTCTAGTTTAACTCGGACCTGAATGTTACTGTAGACAATCTGAAGCTCTTCATGGAGAAACTTTAAGGATCACAGTATTTAGAATGGACTTTGTATGTGGAAACCAGTTCATTTGGAGCAACAATTCAAGGAGCTTGAATTGCAGCAACAGTTTGCATTCAAACTCTGCCCAAACAAGCAAGGTGAAGTATGTTTTAAAATGGACATTCTGTGTATATTAAATTTTCTCTATTTGGAAGTTGACGAGAGACGACAAGAAGAAAAAGAATATCAACCAAATATCCATTATAAAATAAACTTGTACTGTAGGGACTCTAGTAAGTTTCACTTTCAGTTTTGGTCAACCAGATCACAAAATACTTTTTGATATTTTAAAAATGTCATAGCAATATAGGGGGCATAATGATTCTCAGCCATGTATATATAGACATTCTGGTCACTGGAAAAGGGTTAACACATTATCACATTTCATAAAGATTTTCTAGAAGAATTTGCTGCACCCCAGATCAAATCAGCCATTAGATATAAAGGTCATACTTGTATAGAACACATCCATTCATGACAAATTATGTGTTTACATGAAATTTCCACAAATCATTGGACCAGTTTGAGGTCCTGAGGTGCTGACCAGTCACCCAGTCCCTGTTGTTGAGAAGCATCCCAATTGTATGATGCTCCCACCACAATGATTCGCTGTGCCAGAGTTTGTCATTCAGGCCTAAAATTAGATTTTGGTCTCATCAGACCCGATAATCTTTTTCCTCATACTATCAGAGTCCTTCAGATGGCATGTAATTTCCTTTTTTTATTCATGAGCACTTCCAATGTTGCTTTGGGCTAATAGTTGGGGTCCTGCTGAAAGGTACGTTTCCTCCCAAGCAAGTGGACTGATACTTTGAATTTTTGCCAAAAAGCTTGATCTCATTTAACCACAAAACCTTTTTCAACATCGTAGCTAGATCTCTCTCATGCTTTCTTGCAAACCCTTTCAGATTGAATTTTGTTAAGGCACAGCTTCTTCTTTGCAACAATCCCATAAAAAAACAACATTATGCAGAGCTATTGGTATACTTGATTGTGTATACCCAATTAGTCCACTTCCAGCCAGTGATCTCCTTCAAAGAGATTGTTAGCTTATCTTTCGGTTCTCTCACAAGTCTCCTTGTTTGAGCATTTTTTCTCCTTTTGTTTTGATGGACAGAATTTACTTGGCAGTGCCTGGGTGGTGTGATGCACTTACACTTCCTGATTATTGATCCAAATCTTATTACTGGAAAATTAAAACATTTGGATATTATGTTGTACATTTTTCAAATTTTATACATACACATACCAGGCAGATACTGGCTTATCTTAAGGCATAAACAAGCAATTTATAGAAAAGCTACTTAAATATCTATAGCATATGTAGTCCGGTAGAAGAAACAAAAACAATACATCATATATTATGTTTTGGGGCTGGAGACAAAGAGTTAGACATGCCTAGGAAGCGATTGAAAAGTAAAGAGTCAAGCGTCATCTGTTAAGGTAATTTAGGGGGAGGACGTTTTTTTTTTTAGATCAAGCACATCACACTGAGTGACCGAGAGGCGCATGCTGGCAGCTGAAATGTAACCTACTCTGAGAGGCATATTATTGCCTATTTCTCTGAGAAGTAACAGATCTTCACAAATTAAACTGTTAAGCCTAGAAATGTCAGGTAACATTCAATCCACCCGCAACCCACCCGCTCTTAATCCCAAAATATTTTGACCCTAAACCTGCTTGCCCTGTGGATGTAACTGTACGGCCAGCAGGATTAATGTCATCCCGTGCATAACTAACTCACACACACTAATAGGTTTGCAAAAAACCCTGAAAAATAGTATCTCCATCTCTACTGTGGACCTATTACTTATAAACATGCTATTGTTGATGCCTTTTAAAAAAACTTCATTGCCTACTCAAATTAAAAGACGGATAAATGAAAATAGAGAAATCCTATAGAAACACTATTGTTAACAGCAAACATTTTTCAGTAAGCCTGTTTAAGGAAAAATAAGTTGAAGGTACTTTACTAGGGATCAACATTAGGAATTCCACAGTGGTTTTAATACACATTTTTAAACTTACAGTCATTCCTAAAATGTGGAAAACCTCCCCCTTTACTGCATCTATATAAGAGTGGGGACACTAGTGACCTAGACAATTATCATACAATATCTAAACAGTCTTGCCTTGCTAAAATGTTGGAGTCTTCTGTAAACATACAGTTGCACTTATCTGAAAATTGCCTTTTGAACAGATATCAGTCTGGTTTTAGATCAGAGCATAGTACTATTACTGCCACCATATTAAGTTGTTAATGGCATTGTCAAAGCCTTGGATGAGCAATTCAAGGAGCAACATTTGAACACATACTAATGATGGAATTGGGACCTGGTGTAAGTGATGATTAGAGACAAGACACATGACAAGTCCGGGATGTGTTCGTGAACAACGGGAAACCGGGAGATGAGGGAGCTGTCCGTCACCTCACCGTCACAGTACCCCCCCAAAGCCCCGGCTCCCAGACGGGGCAGAAAACACAGCCGCAGGGGAGGGCGGGTGGGCAGGAGAAAGCCGTACCCCCACCAACCCACGCTGGAAACAGGCAGAGGAGGTGGGGCCGGCGGCACAGGCAGAGGAGGCGGGGCCGACGGCACAGGCAAGGGAGGCGGGGTCGGAGGAGCGGCCGGGACAGGAGAGGGCTCGGGCGGCCAGTCCTCGGCGGGCACGGGCGGCGGCGGCCAGTCCTCGGCGGGCTCGGGCGGCCAGTCCTCGGCGGGTACCCCATGAGCCCCCCCCTAAAAATTTCCTGGGGAAGCCTCTGGGGTGCTGCCGGATGAGGTAAGGGAGTGGGCCGCGGACCCCAATTTGGGGACCCCGCCAGCGCGTTGGTACCCCCCACGAACTCGTGGAAGGCCGGGACCAGATGGCACAGAACAGGGTCCCACGTGAGCACCCCCTCCGTTTCGTCCTCGTCGAATTTGTCATACTCCGCCTCCGAGTCATCCGACGAGAGGGAGTCTGATCCCCAGTCCCCCTTCCAGGTATACTCCCCACTCGTCGGTGACATTGGAGGGGAGTAGCCGAAATAAGCGCAGAGACGCCGATATTCCTCTTCCGGCGTCTCTGGCTTCTCCCATGGCCACAGGTGGGTGTCCATGTGGCCACGGTGGTTTTTGTAGTCAAACCTACTGGTTCCTTTGCTTTTTAGGTCGGTCATTCTGTCACGATTGGTGTAGTGGTGGAGAGAAGGAACCAGGCGCAGGCAGAGTGGCAGTCGAAGTAATATTTAATATGGAAAAATAAAACACGAGCACTGTAAAATAAACTGAAAGAAAACAAAGCCGTAAACAAAACAACACTCACCACTGCCATGCAACATACTGGGACAGACAACAATGACCGACAAATGTGGGGAGCAGAGGAGCAACATTTAAACACATACTAATGATGGAATTGGGACCTGGTGTGAATGATGATTAGAGACAAGACACATGACAAGTCCGGGATGTGTTCGTCAACAACGGGAAACCGGGAAAAGCGGGAGATGACGGAGCTGTCCGTCACCTCACCGTCACAAATGCAGATTCACCTACCCAGCTTTACTTTTTTTGTGTGCTTGATTACTGTATATTGGCTACATCCATTGGCAAGGTAATCATGAGAAACATAACAGCTATAATCATAGACTTGAAAAAAAATCTTAACATCAAACATCGCTAAAGTTTAAGAAAGAAATGCTTGTCTCCAACCCTATCAATACTAGTTATTCTAAAGGGTTAAGCCAGTAGGCCATTAGACTTGAACTGTCATCAAACATGAATTGGAAAACATTCCAACACAGCTTGAGACCTTTCCTGGTAAGTCTACAGTATCTGTATCTTTGTCCATGTGTATTTCAGATACAATAGATTTACTAATAAGTATTTGCTGTATTTTTATCAGTATCGTTTGTTCTCATTATGTCTTCCACACTGGTTTAATAACAACATTTTTTGACCGATGGAAAAACCTATGAAACCTCTCGATTCAAACTGTGATTCGACATCCAAATGTGAAGAGTAGGAGGTGAGCATATTCTTATTGTCTCCCCCTTATTAGAGCACACCCCCAGCTGCCTGGGCTGTGGGGACGAGGATCCTGGCTCACATCCAGCACTGCTGATCTGGGATTCTTTGTGATTTGAATAGTATGGTGGTTTGCTGGGCTACTGTCCTAGAGCCATGTTGGAATACTAGATCGGCGGAGGTGCAGAGGAGGGAAGTGACCTCACTGTATGATGTTTGAGAGGGAATGGGCCAGGGGTTACACAGTGAGGTTGGCTACATTATAAATAAAGCAGTTCATGGTTTCCTCACTGAGATAGAGAGATGGGTAAAGGTGAATGCCAGTGCTCACAGCACTATTGTATACTGTGCCCTCTCTTGTAATGCTGGCTCAAGACAGCAAGATATCATGGCAGTAAAACAATTTAGAAAGAATTGTGCCAAACTCTAAGAGTTAAACCCCCCCCCCCAAACATACAATATACTGTTTGTCTGTCTATCATTATTATATTTCAACATTTTTCACTGGTAGTATATTTCTTACTCTATTTGAACATTGCAACATTGCCTATTTATACAGTTTCCTGGATTAAAAAAAGTGCCGGACAATCTTTTCCAGAGACTGTCAAAGAACATCACTAAAATCTTACAGGTTCAGACAAGATGAGAGATTGGGGAACCACTTTAATCAAATGTACTCAACAGGTTTAAATAAATAAATGCAATCTATACATAAACGTGGCATAAACGCACCCTCTCCTGTATCAGCGCCGGGCCAACGCCCCAGGAAGAACCACCTGGCCTGGGGCTGCCAAAAGGACCTTGAACGCAGCTCGGCCGCCACCCTTGACGAGGCACACCTGCCCCTAATCAGGCCTCGTCAGGGGGAGGATAAAATGGCACCTAGTAAAGCCTCGCCAGACAGCAGCAGAAAGTAGAAATAAAATAGTGGGATGTTGGTCCCTTGCCCCTGGGGGTTTTGGTTTAATTTTGTCCCCTTTTTGTTAATAAATGCCCTCCAGGGCCAAGAACACTGGAACTGTGTCTGTTCCCATTGTCTCGCCTCGTTACAATATATATAAACGGTACCCCTAAAATGTGTGCTTAAATCGTAGCACTATTGAAGTGCACGTTAACAAAGTGTAAACCTACTGCACAATAAAGTGAATTCATTATTTTTTAAACATTGTTTTGGAGCGAACCCTGGAACTCTGCTATTGGTTTCTGTTTAAATCAGACCTTGAGATTATATTGGACATGGGAGAACCTATTGGAATGTGTAATTTGTGCTTAATAGTGCTTATGAATGACCTACTTGGCTGGATCTGTTGTTTGTCTCTCTCTTCGGTGAACAAAAGACCAGACCCTGCCTTCCAGAGTCACTGCACCCACATGAACCAACACCTTGTAGGACACACAAAGCCAGATACACTTTAGCAGGAAGCAAGCGTCCACAGTAAACAGAGCTCATCTGGATTGAAAAGAAATAAGTGTAACTCAGGCAAACTTGTTTGCAGACTGCTGTCCCTGTCTAGGTTGTTCCAGTGGAACCAACAACAGACCAATAGAATTATCTAGCAATTGGTTTTGCCCTGTCATTTATCAACCAAGTGCTACATTTAAGGCTTCTTATTTACATGGTTAAAATCTTTTTCCTACATGAATTATTTCATATTTTTAAGTGTGGATGGATCCCTCAAGAAGAAATCAATAGATCGACTGTTGCCTATGGGAAAATTAGCAGAGTAAATAATTATTAACTTGCAGATGGTTGGGTATATTGCATCACGGCAGCTCCCAACTAACAATTGATTAACTTGTAAACTCCCATCACCCAGCTGTTGTTCAGGCTGTTTACCATAAATAAGAGAGGGGGAGCAGAGAAAGAATCCAGATGCTTTGAGTGTAGAGGAAAGGCAATCTGTCATTGTTCTGAACTAACACTGATGGATGCTGCTTTGAAAGGGTATTGGTTTTAGTTAAACATGACAGAGTGAGGGATGACACTTCATTGGTCACAAAGGTTTAGAGGTCCGACAAGGCCTCAGCAGTAGTTTTTTTTTTTTCGATTGTGCATGTACCAGCTGCTAATTAGGGGAATAAAGGGTTGCATGGATATTTTGTGTTGTTTTTCCTGGTCCAATTTGGCTAAATGGACTTAACCTCCCACATCTCTTTCCAAGTGATGTTAATAAGTCAACTTAAGGTGGATTCTACAGAGCAGACCACCAGTACCCAAGGTTAGAGCTTTGCACTGTATACATAGCCTACAGTTGTCAACTGAAAAAGCTGTTCACCTACTCAGTTTAAAACCAACTCTTTTACGCAAAAACTACAATGACCATAGATACAAACACAACATGTAAAGGGTTTCAAGAGCTGAAATAAAAGATCTCAGACATTTTGTCCCTCTAATATTGTTAATGAACATTTCTCCTTTACTAAGATAATCCATAACTTAAAAAAAACTCTTTTCAATTGTTACCTGTATGCAATTATACTATATTTGTTCAGTGTAGATCATTAAACATACACGCATACAACTTTTGGTTCAGTTACATACCTTAAATAAAATGCTGTGACATCCTAAAAGATCGTGAGTCATGTTGGAAATTTTTCTCTACACAAAACAGCCTCTTCTATCACTAGTCCTAACACACATTAAATTTGATATGACATTAAGAACAAACTACATTAAGTTATTTCGAAATGTTTTAGTTTTGTTTGGTGTCACCAGCCTGTTACACTTCTACAGATTGTAAAGTCATGAATACAAGTTGGATCCTCTAACACAGACTATCCTAGGGGTGGAGGCAGCAAAGTAGATGGGTCTTTGTTGTAAAAAGTAAAACTTTTATTTAAAAAGTTCAAAATAAACTGCACTATATAGACACTTGGACCCATACAGTATTGTGCAAACGTCTAAAGGCTTGGGCAAATGTACGTGCATGGTTGGGGCAGACAGTAATTAGTACCATTCTCAGTCAAGTTCCCTCAGTCAAGGGCCATAACAATTGGTTGTGAACACAACCAATTGCATTGGTTGTGTTCACACAGGGCAAGTTATTCGCATTCGGAAGAAATATAATGTTGCCCAAACATACAGGTGTCTTTTTTTTGTTTACCCTAAAATTTACTCTACAAATCTATTGGAAAAAATAACCAAATATATCAACCTTACTTAGACAAACTAGACAGACTCACTAGACAAAACACTGGACAAAACAGTAAAACACTTTAAAGGAGACATTAATGTTAATTTACAGACATTACTTTATCATCTCTAGGCATGGTTTGATTTAAGAGGGAAAGAGAGAGACACATGATACATAGAAAGCTCAGAATATGGCTGCTTCTTTTTCTTTTCCCTATAAAAGTGAGCCCACAAAGCTTGAATTTTGTTGAGCTCGTAGGTCTAAGTATATTACTGTGGGTGTTCCATTTGTAGACTTACACTCCAAGAAGTTCTTAGTCATCCTTGCTGTGCTTGAGTTAATTACTGTGCTGAAAAATGTTTTTGTGAATAAGTCAAACACGGACATTTCTTGTAAGACTTCTTCCCACAATCACAGCTTGTACTTTGGTGCTAGATGACTCCGCCAGATGCTGAGCAAGCACTTCACTAGATATCCTTTTGTCCCTCAAGTAAATTACTTTTAAGTACTGGTCATCAGTTGCAGACAGCTTTTGCATTATTTCACTCCATCAATATATCCAAGTTTCCACACATTACATTTTCACATCTTAGTATTTTAGCAGATACGATTATCCAGAGCAAGTTAGTCTATGAAGCTAGATGGAACAAACAGGAGAGAAGTTGTGATGTTCAACCATGTTAGCTAGCTAGCTTTTGTCAATGGGGGGCAACATGGATAATGCCGTCAACATGGGAATGCACAACACCTTGATCATGCAAAATCTAACTTAATAGCTTAACAGCATAGTATATAAAAAGATCTCCGCAATAACATAGTATAACGAACAAGCTAGCTTGATAACCCTGTAGTCCCAAAGCTAACTAGCTAATGTCAATAGCAGCTATAGCCTATGCATTAGTTGAATGGACCAGGTCCAAACATGATCAACAACAAAAAAATGATCAACAACAAAAAAATTCTAAGTACTGAAATGATGACACCTTGCAACTTAGCTATCTATCAAGGCAGCCCTTACCAAGTGACTGGTCAAACCAACCTCAGATAAGGTAACCACTGATTTTAACTTGCAGTCCCATTGCTCTACATTGGCCTTAGATGAGGAGATGGATTATGTACAGTGAGGGAAACAATTATTTGATTCCCTGCTAATTTTGTACGTTTGCCCACTAACAAAGAAATGATCAGTCTATAATTTTAATGGTAGGTTTATTTGAACAGTGAGAGACAGAATAACAACAAAAAAATCCAGAAAAACACATGCCAAAAATTTTATAAATTGATTTGCATTTTAATGAGTGAAATAAGTATTTGATCCCCTCTCAATCAGAAAGATTTCTGGCTCCCAGGTGTCTTTTATACAGGTTACGAGCTGAGATTAGGAGCACACTCTTAAAGGGAGTGCTCCTAATCTCAGCTTGTTACCTGTATAAAAGACACCTGTCCACAGAAGCAATCAATCAATCAAATTCCAAACTCTCCACCACAGCCAAGACCAAAGAGCTGTCCAAGGTTGTCAGGGACAAGATTGTAGACTTACACAAGGCTGGAATGGGCTACAAGACCATCGCCAAGCAGCTTGGTGAGAAGGTGACAACAGTTGGTGCAATTATTCACAAATGGAAGAAACACAAAAGATTTGTCAATATCCCTCGGTCTGGGGCTCCATGCAAGATCTCACCTCGTGGAGTTGCAATGATCATTTGATCGGTGAGGAATCAGCCCAGAACTACACGGAGGATGTTGTCAATGATCTCAAGGCAGCTGGGACCATAGAAAACACCAAGAAAACAATTGGTAACACACTACGCCATGAAGGACTGAAATCCTGCAGCGCCCGCAAGGTCCCCCTGTTTTGCAGAGGGGTTGAATACTTATTTCACTCATTAAAATGCAAATCAATTCATAACATTTTTGACATGCGTTTTTCTGGATTTTTTTGTTGTTATTCTGTCTCTCACTGTTCAAATAAACCTACCATTGCAATTATAGACTTATCATTTCTTTGTCAGTGGGCAAATGTTCAAAATCAGCAGGGGATCAAATACATTTTTCCCTCACTTTAAATGATGTAACCTTATTTTGTTCAAATAATTATGTCAGGTCAACCTATGCTTCAAGTAGTATTACATCTGACTATCATATTACAAGTTTGCATAAACCAAAAAGTACTGTAGGTAGTAAGCTTGTCGCCACAGAGTTGGATCACAAAAATACATTCAAAAACTGCATGGGTCTTGGGCTTTTTACACCTTTTTACACCTGGTTAGAGCCAGTTTGCACTGTTCTGTGAAGGGAGAAGTACACGTTGTTGTACAAGATTTTCAGTTTCTTGGCAATTTTTCACATGGAATGGCCTTCATTTCCCAGAACAAGAATAGACTGATGAGTTAAAAAAAATATATATTTGTTTCTGGTCATTTTGAGCCTGTAATCAAACCCACAAATGTTGATGCTGAAGATACTCAACTAGTCTAAAGAAGACCAGTTTTATTGCTTCTTAAACCAGCACAACAGTTTACAGCAGTGCAAACATAATTGCAAAAGGGTTTTCTAATGATCAAATAGCCTTATAAAATTATAAACTTGGATTAGCAAACACAACGAGCCATTGCAACACAGGAGTGATGGCTGCTGATAACGGACCTCTGCATGCCTACGTAGATATTCAATAAAAAAAATAATCATTTACAACATTACCAATGTCAACACTTTATTTCTGATCAATTTAATGTTATTTAAATGGGCAAAACGTGTTTTTCTTTTGAAAACAAAGACTTCTAAGTGACCCTAAACTTATGAACGATAGTGTTTGTTGTTCACTCTATTTACAGCTCCGGAAAAAAATAAGAGACCACTGCACCTTTTCCTTGCCTTTCCAAAAAAGTTGAAAAGGAAAGTTTTGAGTGAGGAACAGAAGCTTTCAATTTGCAGTGGTCTCTTAAATGTAACCCTTCTGTTCCTCACTCAAAACCTTCCTTTTTTGAAATGCATAACTAACAAATTGTGCATTTCATTTTCATGCTGACAACACTACACTGCAGCACTATGGCTCTCTTCTCTGTTGAGCAAGCTGTTGCACACTTCATTGTGATTACCAACAGTTACAAAAATCCCTTATGGACCGTAGGTTAGTAATAAATGCAAGTATATGCTATTTTATAGGTCACAGAACATAACTTCGGATGACCCTCAGAACAAGTTCTTATATAGAACTTGTTACAAATACCTTGGGATTTGTTTAGGGATGGATAGTTTTTTATGACATGGGATATCTGGAAGATAAAGCCCCAAGGAAATATGAAAATGGTTGACCCTCCCCCAAGCAAAATATATTTTTACATCACCCTCCCCAAGCCTTCGGATAAAAAACATGATCTTCCCCATTCAAAATGCAAATTAAAAATTAGAGCATTTGTTCTCAAAGAGAAACTCTCCTACTCAACAATATGCATGCAAACGTAGCCTATACTATAGGCCCACTATACAAACAATTGACCCAATAAAAGTGGAAATATTAAAATGTATATAACTTATTAGATATATAGTTAAAGATACATTTACAGATTTCATTGTGCATGAAATTCGAGCCCAGTCTGAATTTTTACTTTTTCAAACGTCTATAAAAATATGAATATTGTAACAACTATGACACCAGCTGGTAAACATAACCTAATATGCACAAAGCATCATACCAGTTTTTAATCTCATTATTTGAACTACACTGTCAGGATCGGGAGTGGGGACCCAATCGCGGAAAGGAAGAGCGAGGGGGGAGAGACAGAGAGGGCGATCGGAGTCAGGCAGGGAACCGATACCCAGACAGGGGGTGGGGGTGCAGACCGGTGGCAGGCAGAGTAGTCGGGGACAGGCAGTAGCTCTGTACACGGGCGGACGGCAGAAGTACCGGCGAGGAGCAGGCAGAGTAGTCAGGGACGGGCAGGTGGTCGAAAAACAGGCTGGCAGCAGAGGTACAGGAAAGGAGCAGGCAGAGAAGTCGGGGACAGGCAACGAGTCGGTACACGGAAAATCTAAACAGGACGAAGACTCGAAGGTAGCTGAGAAGCGCGTGTAGTAATCGACCATGATCCGGTGGACAAGGAATGACAGAGAGCAGAGGATATACTGTGGGTAACGAGGTGAGTGGGAACAGGTGCGTGATCGCAGATTGGGAACAGGTGTGACGGAGGAGTGGGTGCGCGCTGGCAGCTCAGGGACGCGAACGCCTGCCTCTGCGCGTTCGCGGAGGCGGGGGCGTGACAGTACCCCCCCCTCGACGGATGCCCCCAGGCGGACCACCTGGGGCGTCGGGCCGTCGGCGATGGAAGTCCCGGAGCACCGAGGGATCCAGGATTTGGTGACGGGGAACCCAGCAGCGTTCCTCAGGCCCGTAACCCTCCCAGTCAACCAGGTATTGGACCGGGAGTCCATGATGCGATTGATCGTGAACACAGGGGCCCTGTCTATGACACGGGGGGCGGGAGGATGCGGAGGAGGAGGAAGGAGCGGACTGTGGAGAACAGGCTTGAGGCAGGAGACGTGGAAGGTCGCTTGGCGGATCGAATATATTCCAAATTCTTGTGGTCAGTCCAGACTAGGAACGGGGGCTCCGCTCCCTCCAGCCAGTGGCGCCACTCCTTGAGGGCGATCTTAACAGCGAGGAGTTCACGATTCCCTACATCGTAATTGGCTTCAGCAGGGGACAGACGGCGGGACAGGAACGTGCACGGATGGAGTTTTCCGTCCTCGAGATGTCGCTGGGACAGGACTGCCCCAATTCCAGAGTCCGAGGCATCCACCTCGACCACGAATTGCCGGGACGGATCTGGTTGAGTGAGGACAGGAGCGGAGGTAAAACGTGCCTTGAGGTCACGAAAAGCATCCTCCGCCTCCGAGGTCCATGCGAAAGGCTTAGTGCATGAGGTGAGGGCAGTTAGGGAAGCCGTGACCCGGCTGTAATTGCGAATAAAATGCCGTTAGAAGTTGGCGAACCCCAGGAAGCGTTGCAACTCCTTCCTGGAGTCTGGCCTCGGCCATTCCAAAACCACCCTCACCTTGGATGGATCCATCTGTACCACTCCTTTGGAGACGATGTACCCCAGGAAGGAGACGGTCGGAACGTGGAACTCACATTTCTCTGCCTTGACATATAGCCGATTCTCAAGCAGACGATGAAGGACCTGTCTTACGTGCTGGGTATGTTCCGTTAGGTCCTTGGAAAAGATCAAGATATCGTCCAGGTGAACGAAGGCGAAATGCCCGATCATGTCCCCCAATACCTCATTGATAAAGCGTTGAAACACGGCCGGGGTGTTGGTAAGGCCGAATGGCATCACCGTGTACTCGAAGTGGCCCATCGGCGTATTAAAACCCGTGAGCCATTCGTCCCCCTCCCGGATTCTCACCAAGTGATAGGCGTTGTGCAGATCGAGTTTCGTAAAAACCGTGGCGCCCTGGAGGGAGTCAAAAGCGGAATCCATCAGCGGAAGAGGATACTTGTTCTTCAATGTGATGTCGTTCAGGCTCCGGTAATCGATACAGGGACGGAGTGAGCCGTCCTTCTTCCCCACGAAGAAGAACCCCGCAGCCAGAGGGGAGGAGGACGGGCGGATGCTGCCCGACTCCAGAGAGTCCCTGATGTATCTCTCCATTGCCTCTCTCTCGGGCTTGGAGAGGCTGTGGAGGTGACTCTTGGGAAAGGTGGAACCGGGAAGCAGCTCGATTGCACAGTCGTAGGGTCTGTGGGGAGGTAACGAAAGCATACGCTGCTTGCTGAACACCTCCCCGATGTCGAGGTAAACAGCAGGCACTCTGGACAGGTCGGGAGGTTGGGAGCAGGTGGTCCGGTTCTGTGAGTCTGGGAGCCCGGCCGCGTGGCAAGCTGAGACAGTCGGCGTGGCAAGCTGAACTCCACTGGACAATGTCACCCGCTGCCCAGTTGATCACGGGATTATGTTTAACCAACCAGGAGTGGCCCAAAACCAATGGGATGTGGGGGGAACTGGTGACGAGGAAACGTATTGTCTCGGCGTGGTTGCCGGAAAGCAACCACTTAATGGGTTCCGTCCGAGAAGTGACCTTGGCCAAACGTCTACCGTTCAGGGAAACGGCTTCGATGGTATCTGGCAATGGGTCCACGGAGAGCCCTAGTTGGGAGACCAGGACAGAGTCCAGAAAACTGTCGTCAGCTCCGGAGTCAATCAGGGCTTGTATCCTGAGACGCTGGCCGTGGTGGCAGATGGTGGCGTAAAAGGGCACCCGGGCGCTGGAGAGCCCCGTAGTTGGGCTGGCCACACGTCCACCGGAGACCAATGGGGCTGTAGGTTTACCAACCTTCTGGGGGCAGGAGGCGATATAATGACCCGGGAGGCCGCAGTACAGGCAGGTGTTACTATCCCTCCTACGCTGGCGTTCCGTCCCATCCAGGCGAACACGGGCCAGGCGCACGGGTTCCATGTCCAGGTTCTGATCAGAGGCGGGCACGAAGGGAGGAGTACTGGCCTCCAAAGCAACAGGTCCGGAAGGCGGCGATGGGGGTGCTCCACGCTGTTTCTCCCTTTTACGCTCCCGAGCTGGTTGTCCATCCTGATGGACAGAGCGATAAGGCTATCCAGGCTATCTGGCTCGGGGTGAGAGACCAGTTCGTCCCTCAGGTGGTCGTTTAATCCATTGATGAAAGCCGCCTGCAAGGCCTCGCCGTTCCATCCACTCTCCGCGGCGAGGGTGCGGAACTCGATGGTGTAATCCGCAACGCAGCGCCCCCCCTGGCGCAACGCAAACATGCGAGTGGAGGCATCCTTCCCTCGAACGGGGTGATCGAACAAATTCCGCATCTCGTTAGTGAACAAGGCGTAGGACTGGGTCGACGGGTGCCGTCGCTCCCAGAGAGCGGAGGCCCACTTCAAGGCGGGTCCACGGAGTAATCCGACCAGGTAGGCGATCTTGGAACTATCCGTGGCGTATGTTCGGGGCTGCTGCGCAAATACCAGGCTGCACTGTAGCAGGAACGAACGGCACAGGCCCAGGTCCCCGTCGTACCGTTCGGGGGTGGGAACCCAAGGTTCGCGATCCTGGGATGGTGCCGGTGTGGGAATAGTGAGCGGAACGACTGGGGCTTTCAGTTGGTCCTGAATGGTCGCAATGGTACCTGAGAGGGCGTGTATGTTGCCCATGATGGCAGTCAAGTGCGTTCTGTTGTTGGTCGAGCTCGGAACCCTGAGAAGCGACTGCCTGCCGAACGACGTCCAAATCCGCTGGGTCCATGGCTGACCGGATCATACTGTCAGGATCAGATCATACTGTCATGTATACACTGCATGCACAATTATTAGGCAAGTCTATTTCTATGCACATTTTACAACTCCAAACCATATAAACGTGAATGCTCATTGGATTGAATCATTTTCAGATGATATCTATTTGTGTAATGAGGGAGGGTGTGACAACAGTGAATAACACCTTATATCAAGGTGTGCATAATTATAGGCAGCTTCATGACCTCAGGTAAAATGGGCTAAAAAAGAGATTTAACTGACACTGAAAAGTCATAAATTGTAAAATGCCTTTCAGATGGATGCGACACTCTTGAAATAGCTAAACTATTGAGGCATGACCTCTGGACACTCAAACGTTTTGTTGCGAATAGTCAACTGGGGTGCAAAAAATGCATGGAGAAGAAAAGATGCAAATTAACTGCAAAAGACTTGAGAAGAATTAAACGTGAAGCTACCAGGAACCCATTATCCTCCAGTGCCACCATATTCCAGAACTGCAACCTACCTGGAGTGTCCAGAAGTACAAGGTGTCAAGTGCTCAGAGACATGGCCAAAGTCAAGCAGGCTGAAAAAAGACCACCACTGAATAAGATTCACACATTGAAGCGTATAGATTGGGCAAAGAAATACCTGAATACAGATTTTTCAAAGGTTTTATGGACATATGAAATTAAAGTGACTCTTGATGGACCAGATGGATGGGCCTGTGGCCATCACTAATGGACACAGGGCACCACTTCGAGTCAGGCACCAGCAAGGTGGAGGAGGGTTACTGGTATGGGTTGCTATCATTAACTCGGACCTTTTCGGGTTGAAGATGGACAGAAACTCAACTCCCATTCCTACTGCCAGTTTCTGGAAGATACTTTCTTTGAGCAGTGGTACAGGAAAAAGTCTTCAGCATTAAAGAAGGCCATTTTCTTTATGCAGGACAATGCTCCATCACATGCACCCAAGTACTCCACTGTTTGGTTAGCAAGCAAGGGCCTCAAAGATGCCCGAATAATGACCTGGCCCCTTCCTTACCTGACTTAAATCCTATTGAGAACTTGTGGACCCTTCTCAAACGTGAGATTTACAGTCAGGGAAGACAATACAGCTCTTTGAACAGCATTTGGGAGGCTGTGGTTGCTGCTTCAGCGGAAGTTGATTGTGAACAGATCAAGAAACTGACAGACTGCATGGATGGAAGGCTCATGGCAGTTATTGAATAGAATGGTGGCTATATCAGTCACTGAATATTTTTGAAAGGCCAGAAATGTTATTTAATTTTCATTTTGTTACTTATTTGTTGCATTACTCAAAAAATTGAGAATAAACAAGTGAGTTGGAGAAATTATTTTTGTAATATAGTTGCCTCATAATTGTGCACACAAATTGTTGCCAAAAAATTGTGCACACTTCTGTATTCCCTTGAGAAAGATCAAAACTAATTTTCCCTTTGTTAAACATTCAGGTTTGAGGTTCAATGATATTTTGGATTGACAGAGCATTGTCTTTGTTCAACAATAAAATAAATCTTGAGGAATACGATTTGCCTAATAATTGTGAACAAAGTGTATAACACACTACTCAAAAAATTAAGGGAACACTTAAATCACACATTGGGTCTCTATGAAAAAAAATATTTTAGATCTAAATCTTTACTGTACATTTTGTAATTTGTTGAGAACAAAATGACATTACATCAGTCAGTGGAAACCAAAATCACCAACATATTGAGGGCTGGATTCAAACTCACTCTGAAAATCGAAGTAAACAATTGAAATCACAGGCTGTTCCAACTTGCGTGAATTTCATCACAGCAACTTTTAATGTGACTCAGTAGTGTGCATGGCCCCAACGTGCCTGTATACACTCCCGACAACGTCTGGGCAATGCCTTCGTTCTCCAGGAAATGCCTACACACTGGCCACATGAGGCTGAGGCATTGTCCTGCACCAAGAGTAACCACTAATGCACCCCAATACCATCACGGATGCTGGCTTTTGGGCTGTGCGCTGATAAGCCGGATGGTCCCTCTCCTCTTTAGTCTGGAGGATTTGGCGGCCATTGTCCCCAAAAATAATTTCTAATTTGGATTCTTCAGACCATAGGGCAGTTTTCCACTTTGCCTCAGTCCATCTTAATGAGTTCGGGCCCAGAGAAGGCAGCGGTTCTGGATCTTGTTTCTACATGGTTTCTTCTTTGCATGGTAGGGTTTAATTTGCATTTGTGGATGCAGCGACATACTGTGTTCACAGACAATGGTTTTCAGAAGTGTTCCTGAACCCTTGCCGTGTTTTCCACTGCAGAATCGTGTCTGTTTTTAATGCAGTGTTGCCTGAGGGCCCGAAGATCACGGCCATCCAATGTTGTTTTTTGGCCTTGTCCCTTGCATACAGAGATTTCTGTGGATTCTCTGAATCTTTTAATGATATTATGTACTGTAGATGACATCCCCAAACGTTTTGCAATTTTTCGTTGAGAAATGTTAATCTTAAATTGTTGCACTATTTCCCCATGCAGTCTTACACAGAGTGGTGAACCCCTCCTCGTTTTCACTTCTGACAGACCCATCCTCTCTGGAATTGTCTTGATTCGGCATGGGTAGCAGGACACAGGCACAGAGGTTTCAAAAGCAAAAGTGGTTTAATCAGGAAAGACTCACAAGCAGCACAGCCGTAGACATACGAACACACACAATGACCAACAAGAAACACTGGGGCAGGAGGAACGTAAATAGGGACACAACAATGGGGAAAAACAAGACATAGGTGTAAACAATAATACAGGTCAAGCTACTTTCAAAATCAAAGGACAAAAACCAAACAGAACAGGCTACATTCAAAACAAAATAAAATCTAAAGCAAACAAAAAAGAACCCCACAGGAATGATCTTTTAATACCCAATCATGTTACTGACCTGTTGCCAACTGAACTTGGCCCGTTTTCCCAAAGCAAAATGTACAAAAGTGTCTCGTTATTTTATCAATGCATTTCTCAAAAGCATTGTTACTTAATTGGCACATAACATCGCTCGTTACCACCACTTGTTCTGGACCACTTGTTAGTCCATCGTGACAGGCACTTTACTGTTTTTGTGCCTCCTTCAACATGCGAGGAGTGATCGCTAACGGTTAATATTAGGCAATTGAATGAATAACAATTATCAAAACAGTTTCGATTTAGACCAATTTATTTAGACATATTATATAGTAAGTGCGTGAATGGATGTATTTGAAGGCAGTGGGTCAACTGAGGATAAAGAAAAATGCATGTAAAACAAGAAATAATTAAGAAAAAGTGTTCAAAATTATTGTACTGGTATAGTACAATACCAGTACAAAAACTGTACTGGTATAGTCTTTGATGAATAGGCTCTTCGCACTCAGCTCCACCATCTTCATCCGCATCATCGTCATCCTCCTCCTCTGCGGGTATGGCTATGGGTATCATGTGTTGACTGCTATGTGACATAACAGGTATTCTATATCGCTACCGGAGGAACTGATAATTGGATGTCACGTGATCGATTTCCGGAGAGTTTAATTGGCTGAAGTCCTCCCCATTGTTTGGATGTAACAGTTACGTCCAACCTAAATTTCACTAATTTGAGTTTTGCATTATCCTATTGATATTGATGCCTAAGTAGTAGTAGAATACATCACTAGCAATATTATATGTTTCTGTTCAGTAATCAAGCTCTATCGAAACGCAATAGGCTATATCTCAAAATGTATTCATGGCCTAATTCCATTCCGTTACAAGCCCAGTCAGACTATGATATTAGAATTTAAGGCCCCAATTGGTCATGATCGGGGTTGGGTTGAAAATGAACTCCTTACCTCTGGGTCACAATGTTTTCAGGTGCAGTTTTGCTGGCCTCCATGCTACTAGCCCTTACCCCATATCACCCAACCCTTTCTAGCATGGGTAGGATCTAGTCCTGGCTGAAACTGTCTGAATGTGATTTATCTGCGCAGAGCAAGGCTGTGGCGACCTTCCTATAGTAGGCTATTTATTTACAATAAAGTCAATAATCCAACATACACGTTCTGCACCGAGTTGTGACTCTTCGGTTCCCTTGTCCTGTTCTTTGTCATCCTTTTCCACTATGTGAAGCCATACGTTTTTCATTGATACAGTGCCGTTGTTGAGAAGAAGCCATGTCCCTGATTAACGTCTCTATATAGAAAGAGGAATGCCATGATTGGCGTTCAGCAAGCAATCCTGAAACCATTCCCTTTCTACATGATGTTAAGAAAATTAGGAAAACAACTTGTAGGCATACTGACAGTCTAACCATATACATGGACTGTTCTCTACATTCGGGGTAGCAGCAACTGCTCTAACACACGATCCGTTCCACTCACCTTTTTCCCCAATGGACCATCTCCCTTTTACTCCAAAAGTCCATTGAATATTTCAAGATAATACAGCAAACAGAGACTGCAGAGAAACTCTTACAGCCTTAAGTAGAAAACTTAGTTCATGATTGCGATCCTTCCATAATTCTGAGACACCATGAAGGTTGTTTTTTTAGCTTTTTAGAGCTTTTTTTCCCCAATGGCCTATTTATTGCGCTAAATCCACGATCAGGATACACCAAGCACAAAGAGGGTCCAATCAAATAGCCAATAGGAAGTGATACAGAAATGACGTATGTTCCACCAGTCAATACGTACATTCCAAAAGTCTGATGGATAGGCTCCTGAAATGTAATCAATTATAAAATGAAATAAGCCTCCCTTGGACTTAAAAAAACTGTAAACTCAAAGACTGAAATTTAAAAAGCATGACCCTGCCCAATTTCCCTCCGTGTCTCATCATGTAAATTTCTGATCTCTCCATTAGATGAAAATCTGTCTTTCAAAACATGTCAGTAAGTTGGTGAAAAAGATTGAAATTGTTTTTTTCTATAGGAATAAATAATGTCAGTCATGACAGCATAGAAAATATTATGCAAGCAACTTTTATGTCCATACTATATATGCATGCTTCAGCTTCTGGATATGGTTTCAGGTTAATTCCAGATCATTACTATATCACTGGTGCAAATTTTTGAAGTCTGTCAGATATGCTTCAGTTGGCTGGGAGTCATTGCCATCTAGAAGGTCCAGAGTTTTAGTGACTATAAGAGATTTAAAAAAATGTGTTTCTTTTCTTTTACTGTCACTTGTGATTGTTTTTAATAATGTATATTTTATTTCCATTTTGAATGTGTTTTTATTGTTGTAATAAAGGGCTCAGGTGTAAAAGACACCTTGGTCTCAGTTGATTTTTCTGTATAAATAAAAAAATAAAAATAAGATGAGAGCAACTTGGCCTAGAAGTGGACGCCCTCACAAAATATCATATGAAAAAAATGTAAATCAAGTAAATGCCAAACATAACATATGGCCATTTCCTGACTTCCCTTACTGCCTCTCCGGTTACTGTGGATGCTTCAGCAATAAGAACACACTGAATCGTAATGGCATTCATGGGAGTGTTGCTGCTATCAAAAAAAGAACCAAGCTGCCTGTCTGAACTTTGCCAGAGAGCACTGGACAAACATGAAGGTTTCTGGAAGTCCATTCACTGGACAGATGAGTTGAAAATGGACTTTTTTTAGACAGAATCAAAACCACTATGTTTGGTGAAAACCCAAACTGCCTGCCACCAAAAGAACCTTATTCCAACAGTCAAACATAGTGTCAAGAATGTCAAGATCTGGGTTGCTTTTCCGTCTCTGAACCTGCTCGAAGGCACATAATTAAGGGAACCTAGTTATCTTAGATATACCAGAAGATTCTTGACCAGAATGTCAGGCCATAGGTCAAGGAGCTAATGTTGGGCTGAAACATTAGCTCCTTACAACTAGACAACAACCAAAAGCATTCAGGCAAATCTACCAAAAAATGGCTCAGGAGAAAGTTGTTTTAAGTTTTGGATTGGCCAAATCAAATTCCTGACTTTAATTCAAGTGAGATGTTACAGGACCTGAAGCGGGCAGTACGTGCCAGACACCCCTCAAATCTCACTCAATCGGTTAACTTTGAGGAGTGATCGAAAAACAATGTCAGGGAGTAATTATTGGCTATAGGAGACATTTACTTCAAGCTATCAATGCTAATAGAGATGCCACAAGCTATAAACATGCATATAACTTTGGAAGAACACACTGGTTAAATTCCAGTACATTGCATAATGAATGTACTTTAGAAGACATCCCATTTACCCAGAACTTCTCAAAACAGAAATTGAGAGTTACCAATGTAGGGGCTAAGGTGGAGATGGATAATTAGTTTATATCTACAAATGCTTTGAAAAAAGTTAGAGTAAAATAATACAAAAATGTAGTGTCAAAGAATGGAACAAAAAGTACATTGATGAATATTAAATTGAATTATAAGAATTTTTTTCTAGTTTGTACACATTCTGGATACAGATGAGTACTTCGGAAAGTACATTAAATCTTTGGTATTGGGAAAAGTAGAATGACCAGTAGTGGTCTGGTTTTGATTAATTGTTTTTCAGAAGAAACTGCAAGAGAACAATGGAAGTAACAATAATTTGGACAGGCATAGTGTCGTGCTTTGCACTTCAGTGTAGGGCATCTTTTAAGAGAATGGAAGTAGAGGCTAAATACCTAAAGGAAAGTATTCCAGGTGTGGTTGGTCCTTATCGCCTCACACACATGGTGAATGCAGAAAGGAAAAAAAAAACTGTCAGTGCTTTTGTTTTTGGAGTCAATAAGGTCATTGTTGCAATTGTGGTGGGGATCATGAACTAAAGTGTGTACATTGCCTTGTATGGGAGAGGGAGGTTGAGGTGGCAAAAGTCAGATCAGTCTAGCAGATGTCCTATGCAGAGGCACGAAAAAAATGTTGTGAAAGCAAGAGAAAATATGGTTGATGATATGGTTGTGTATACACACAATGAAGACAACCAGATAAACTGAGTTACAAAGGTGGATATTGTTGCATTTATTGCAGTTGTAAATTAATATGCCTCAGGTGAAAAAAAAAACATAAAAGAAACTGGATATAAAATTGGACATCAAAGTTTCAGAACACTGTCAGAGGCCTGCACATCAAACAGCACATCCAGGGCAAGCATTAACAAGAAAGGAAAATTAGGCTAGCCTTGTTCAGCCGGGCCGCGAGTAGAAGTAATTCATGGCCAATAAAAAAAAAACAAAGATTACATTTTATTGTCATTGAACAAATACAAGTACTGTACAACCAAATGCAATTAGCATCTAACCAGAAGTGCAAATAGAAGAGGGCAGGAAATGTACAAGTATTGAAACTATTAAGTAAATCACTGCTAATGCCAGCTTTAAGGCTAGCTAATAGTTATACAGTACTAACAATGAAAACACTGACCGTTAACTAGTTATTTTTGATTATCATAATGATTTGGTTTCAGCTAACTATATTCACTTGTTGAACTTAAAAATAGACAGAGGAAGAACAGAAACGAAAAGACAAATTGTCTGTATGCAACTCTTAGAACATCAGTGGTGGCATCGTTTCAAGACAGAGTCCAACAGTTCAAGCGATGTTAGACAGGTTGGATGCACTTCGTCCATCGCAACATAACCATAAACTGTTTCCTTACTATATGTAGCTACTGAAGCTTGTAGCCAGTGAAGTTTTGGTTTATCTGACCTCACCTAGTCCTAATTTGTTTTGTCCCAGGCCAGATTCAATACCCGGATTCCTGTGTGGCAGACTGTGTCTAACCACTACGCTATTTAGCGTACTGACTGGCTGGCTGAGTGAGTCAGTCAGAGACATAGGCTATCTCAAATCCCATACTACAAGTACGTACTTCGCGGATGATGGTGAAGTACGTACCGTTTAGTATATAGCAAGCTAGTATGTCAGTATTGGGACCGATTGGGACATACTAGCTCATCATAAAACTGCGTCTCAACATTAGATCATTTTGTCGTGCATTACCATCACGCTAAGTTTGAATATTTAGCTAGACGCAATTAAGCATTGTATTAAACGGCGTAAAGTTTCTTATGAAGTTTACTTTCACCACAAGTAGCATCTATGAACTGTACAGCTTTTGTCACTGGCCGTTTTAATAGCTTACTAGCCAGTAAAACTAGCATCCTACTACTTAAAATACTCATAGGAATTGTATTTTAGCGAAACTGAAGATGAACTTTACACTGCCAAAGCTATTTAATTTCATGGCACAACAATGTTTGTTTTTTTCATACGTGAATTAAATTGATGCAATAACTACTTTTATAACTGTCTTTTTTTGTCTAGTGAAAAGATGAGAGAATCATGTAAACCCCTCCTCTTTTACTGTGCAAGGGGTTGTGGTCTATATTACCCCAAAAAGCATGCATGGATGCATACTTCGAAAATCCACCAGAAATAGTAGACCATCCGGGAACTTTTGGCATACTATTTTTTGGGTACTATGCTTTGGGACACACTAATATTCTCGCATACTAATCTAGTATTTATATAGATTAGTATGCGATTATGGACAACATATAATCTATATAGTATGCAAGTATGAGATTTGAGATTCAGCCATTCGCTCTTCTTGGCCGGCTTCACATATACGGTCTGGTAAAACTGACATGCTTATTACAGCACCATCTATGGACACTATGTCAAATTTCCTTAACATTTTATTTGTTTGTCATGTGCAACTGATTGCCTGTGCAATGAATTTAACAAACTCCACTTTTTTCACAATATTATTTTGTCTAGTTCCTTTAGTAATTTGCCCTGCCTCCGCATAATGAATCTGCCCCTTGCTGCTTTGTCCATTAACGGGGCACTAGGGCAACTCTAGGGGGTGATTTCCACCTCAATTGCAGAACTTTTCATCCTCCAACTCTTCCACCACAATGTTTTGTTTACAAACACTTGCAAATTGACAAAATGTGTCACATTAGTGACAATGCAGAGGATTTTGCTCTTACCCCTACAGTATCTCATTTGTCCCAAATTTAAATGGGTCAGAAGATACTCCATCAAACATTTGTAAAGTTGGAAGGCTTTCTTCCATCTTTTTTTCCACAATGAATTTTAAGTGATATGTCATCCTTAATCCATGAAACGCCTATATCCAAAGCTAAATCCTCACACTGGGTTCACTTTGATGTGTATCAAACTATTGATTTTTGGAACCTGTTGTTGCTACACAAAGAAAAGGCCAAGTTCAGTTGAACATTGCAGATGGAAATTCCATTATTCCTTATTCTAAATGGTGTGGAGGAATGTTTGTTTATAGCATGTTTCTGTGCATTATAAAAACCTATATCCTCCTGAACGCACCCCAGTTCTACACATCTGTCTGAATGATCTGTGAATTAAACTGCAGTACTACAAGTCTAATATCAGTCAAATCTGAAACCTATTACAAAGAATATTGAATGCCACACAATCTAAGGAGTGAGACATAAGTGATTTGGACTCAGACTAGCCGTTACATTAGCACTGCCTGAGAGGCCTTGCTGCAGTGCCCGGTCTGAGGTATTTGTCTTCGATTTGTTGGTAAATGCTGAGCCTCTCAAGCTGAAAACTTAGGTTAAATTCCTACCTGCAAATGTGGTGCACACCTGCATGGTAGGTCTCTTAGCTGTGAAAGGCTGTTCATGTTATGGATTTGACAGACTTTTATTTTAAATGGACTTTAATGTCATATTAGTCATAACCGTTTAAACCCTTTGTGTTCCTCTTGGAACTTTGAAAAATCCTTACCATCTGATAGTAAATGTAAGCTTTTCTTCCTCAAAAATATGCCATTTGATTCCTACAGGTGGGTATGCTTCTGCTGAACTTTTTATATACATTTCTCTAACATATTTTACAATGAGCCAAGTCCAAAAGACAGCTCAATTTGTTTGCTTTTTCAAATATTACCCTACCGTTCAAAAGTTTGGGGTTACTTCAAAACGTCCTTTTCCATGACAACATACATGAAATGAGTTGGAACTGGAAATATAGCAAAATGAATAGGAAATATAGTAATTGACAAGGGTAGAAATAATGATTTTTAATTGAATTAATAATGGTGTCCTTCAAACTTTGCTTTCGTCAAAGAATCCTCCATTTGCAGCAATTACAGCCTTGCAGACCTTTGGCATTCTAGTTGTCAATTTGTTGAGGTAATCTAAAGAGATTTTAACCGATGCATCCTTAAGCACCTCCTACAGTACAAGCTGGATTGGCTTGATGGGCACTTCTTATGTACCATACGGTCAAGCTGCTCCCACAACAGCTCAATAGGGTTGAAAGCCGATGACTGTGCTGGCCACTCCATTATAGATAGAACACCAACTGACTGCTTCTTCCCTAAATAGTTCTTTCATAGTTTGGAGCTTTGGGTCATTGTCCTGTTGTAGGAAGTAACTGGCTCCAATCAAGCAGCGTCCACAGAGTATGGGGTTGCAAAACGGAGTGATAGCCTTCCTTGTTCAAGATCCCTTCTACCCTGTAAATCTCCCACTTTACCAGCACAAAAGCACCCCCCGACCATCACATTGCCTCCACCATGATTGACAGATGGCATCAAGCACTCCTCCAGCATCTTTTCATTTGGTCTGTCTCAAATGTTCTTCTTTGTGATCCGATCACCTCAAACATACATTTGTCTGTCCATAACATTTTTTCCAAACGTCCTTTGTTCAGTGTCTGTAGTCTTTTGCCCATCTTAATCTTTTTTTGTTGGCGAACCTGAGATATGTCTTTTTCTTTGCAACTCTGTCTTAAACATCCCAGAGTCACCTCATTACTGTTTACATTGAGACTGGTGTTTTGCAGGTACTACAGACCAATTTGGAGTGGATGTCACTAATTTCACATCAGGCAAAGTTTTGTCCACTGTTTATCACACACAGGCACAATCAATGATTAGGGACGCACCAATACCACTTTTTTTCTGACGGAGTACAAGTACGAGTACTTATATTTGAGTACTTGCCCGAGTACCGATACCAAGTACTCAAAGCTGCACTAGGTAGGATTTTTTCAGTAAAAAAACAAATGTTTTGTCCCCTATAAACAAGTTGTGGTTCTCTACGTTAACTTACTTAAGCTCTAACCATTTCTCAATGTGCTCCACCTTATAATATTATTTACCTTATATAATGTATTATTTAAATAGTAATTTGTTTAATTTATATTTTACCTGAAATCGTTTTTTCTTTGAAAATATAAACAATACACAAAACCCATCACAGACTTTTATTTTGAAGGCAAAATACGAAAACCGAAGGTCTTATTGCCGCTACTGCATTAATAGAGTATTGTTGCCTGCATGACACTAATCCATTGTAGCTATCGAGTTGTGACAGTTAGCTTCATACCTTTGGTTGTCGCTCAGACGATGGCTACCTTTATATCAATGTGACAGCCACTTACTGACCGTTCAACGCAAACGTGTGCATGCACAGACAAAGCCAGTTACTTTTCTCTGAACTCACTAGCTAGTTTGATACTCTGAACGTGCAGGACTGGACGTTGTTGCTCTGCTCTGATGATCGATAGTAAACTGTGCGATTCATTGAATCTTTTCATACTCTGCTCTTTCATTTACTTCTGCCCGCGGGCTGTCTCTGGACATTTTATTTCACTTCTCCAGTGTTGGAGTTAGCTGTTGTTGTGGTTCTGCACTGCTAGCGTTAGCATACTCCTTGAACTCTGCGCTGTGTTGTGTCTAACGATATTTTATCAAATTGCTTGTGTTAAATTAGTGTTTTTCTTTTCCTACTCCACAATTTAGCAGAGCAGAGCTTGCACTCTACTTGGGTAATTGCTGACATCTCCGTCTTCCCACTCTACCAATCTGAGCTCTATATTCTATGCTTGTGTGGCCAGAGGCGACACAACCATCGAGTTTCACTTCATGTTTCCATGACGTGGTATCAGTTCGTGGTATCAGCATATTTCTGTGAGTACGAGTACAGTATATGAGCCCAGTATCGAGCCCGATACCCGATACTGATATCGGTGCATCCCTATCAATGATGTAGTTATAATAATAACGATATTAGTAACAGCAGCAACCACAAAGCTGGGATTCTCAGTAGGCTGTTTCACGATGGTAAACACCATTGACCAATGTTAGCAGAATGTAAGCAGAATTAGCATGCAAACAAACCAAATTACTCATACTTAGACAGTATAGCTTACATTACTCAGTATTAATGCAAGAATTTTATGAATGAATGCGATATACGGTAATGTTATATCTGTGATATGACATTAACTTTACAAAATAATTGGAGAAGGCGTCCGGATGATCCATATTCCTATATGTTGTAAAGAGGTTACCGTCACTTTCTGCCACCAGTTCAGCTCCGCCTACAAAATACGTCATCGCTGTTTACTAACACAAAAAGGGTCTATTTAATGAAGCTGTCAGTTGAGGACTTGTGATGCACCTGTTTCTCAAATTAGACACTCCAAATTACCAAATTTGTATTTTTGCTCAGTTGTGCACCGAGGCCTCCCACTGCTCTTTCTATTCTGGTTAAAGCCAGTTTCGCTGTTCTGTGAAGGGAGTAGTACACAGCTTTGTACGAGATCTTCAGTTTCTCAGCAATTTCGTGCATGGAATAGCCTTCTTTCTCAGAACAAGAAAAGGCTGGTGAGTTTCTGAAGAAAAGTTATTTGTTTCTGGACACTTTGAGTCTGTAATTGAACCCACAATTGCTAATGTTCCAGATACTCAACTAGTCTAAAGGACAGTTTTATTGATTCTTTAATCAGCACAGCAGTTTTCAGCTGTGCTAACATAATTGCAAAAGGGTTTTCTACTGATCAATTAGCCTTTTAAAATAAAAAACATGGATAAGGAAACGCAACATGCCATTGGAACACAGGAGTGATGGTTGCTGATAATAGGCCTCTGTGCACCTATGTAGATATTCTATTAAAAATCAGACTTTTCCAGCAACAATAGTTATTTACAACATTAACAATGTCTACACTGTATTTCTGTATTTCGATTATTTTAATGGACAAAAAGTGTGCTTTTCTTTTAAAAACAATATCTAAGTGATCCCAAACTTTTGAACAGTAATGTATGTGCCAGAATACTACAAACATTTTACAAAGAAGGAAAAAAGGCCCAAATGGCAGTTCTGTATAAAAAACAGAAGTAATACTAAATTCATGTAAAATATCTTCCCTATTTGGAGTATAAATTAAAACATTGCTCACATACATATTTAAATCCTAAACTTCAACCACTGACATGAAAACAAATGCTCAGGCGCTATTTTAAAGTATTAATTATAAACTCAATTCTTGCCTTCCAAGCGGTCATCTAATGAATCCTTTATTTCATAGATGTTTCTTTGAATACAGTACATAAGGTTGTATGTAGAACTCTTTGCCTAACAAAGAACTCTTGACTTTCATAAAGGTTCTTCAGATGAAAATGGTTCTTGGTAGAACCCAAGTCCCTTAGCAAACAAATCTTTTTTCTTAGAGGGCGGTTTGCTTCAATAAACAGTGTTTAGTTGTTTCATTTAAATTCAGAAAAAAAGGCAATTTCCTTAAAGGAGATTTTGAATGGTTCCTCAGCCTTAGAGACGTCTAAGGGCCAACAGAAACTTTAATCCTGTTACATCCTTCCGTGCAAGTGAAATCCAATGTTCTTTCTCTCTCATTTGGAGCAGTGACACCTGTTTGTTGTGTTTGCCCTCATCTGTATTCCTCATCACTGTCCCTATTTAAATTATTTCTTCCGTAGTGTAGCTAGTCAATCTTTTATTGGATTTGGTTCTTTCAAAATGTTTTTGTGTTGTAGTTGTCCTATTTAAAAGTCCTCTATACTGCCTGTGTCCTGCGTCATTCTTACAATATTAAAATATACACAATTAAGTTCTCTCATTTTTTAACAGCCATTACAAACAGATAAAAAGTTTAAATTCTAAGTCTATTTAGGCACAAAAAAAATACTGAATGGTTGTGAAATCCTCCACCAGCTGTGATTGGCTGAGATAACTGATGGCTTGGACATGTCGAAAGACAGTCGTTCTAATTGCTCTGCCATGTCGCAGGTCACTGTGTTTGTATAGATAATAGGGAAATAACATTAATGCTGGTTTTTTGAAAGGTCTTGGAAAATGGCAAATGTATTCTGCTATCAAGCATATTCCTGCCTTGCATTTACCTGCCGCTTTAAGGGACCACTTTACCAGAGAAGATGATTGTGACTTAAAAATAATTTGATGATAAAATTGTTTTGTTGAGGAAATCCTGGCCATGGGTAAAAATTAGTGCTGTCAAACGATTAAAATAATTAATCACGATTAGTCGCATAATCTTCTATAGTTAAACGCGATTAATCGCAATTTTAGAATGTTTTCAAATTTTGCACTTAATACACACTTCTCTGTTTAAAAAGCAGTGCATTATGGTAAAGACATACTTTGTTTTATTGCAAACAATGGACAGTGCTTGACTTGGAATTAAATTAATGCAAGTTGTCAATGCCCTTAATTTAGTTTAATATACATAACACAATGTCAGTCCATAACTTACCACAATAACAGGCTGCATCTAAATGTAGCCCATGTAAATCTAAACAGAATCTTGCCATCTCATATTGTATTCCTGAGTAATGCACCAAGGACAATATCTGCTACGTTAGGCTACTGTATAAAACACATCATCCCCTCTTATCTGGACAGCTACATGGTGTGCAGGCGTTTAACCCATTGAATCACACCTAAGCTGGTCAAGTTATTGTCCTTTGATGTTTAGGCTGAAATGTGGATAGAATGGGGTTCAGGTGAATGCCTGTAAACATTAGATTCCCTGAAAGATGTTAGCCCCAATCAAATGCTTCATAAAGTATCTCTATTAAATTTTTCCCAAATTCAGCCAAATGCATGAGGCAGGCTACTTGAATAGGCAATGGCATAAGGTAGTCATGGTGGCTAGAGGTGTTACATACAAACATTAAATCAGGGTACATCTGTAATTCATGCAGAGCACAGTTCTTTGTTAATTTCACTATGAGAATATGCTTTGGTGGAAACATTAACGCTTAGCTCAGATTAGCAAAAACATTAAATAATGACAACTTACCATGCTACAAACAAAGTGTTAGTAGGTGGATTCATCCAACAGAGCTAGGAGAGCCATGGCTAGCATTCTCGTTTGATGGGTTTTTGTAGTGAGACTGGGGTGCGGGCCACAAGGAGAGATATTCCTATTTCCTCCATTGCACAAACGCATGTGTAGCCTACTAATGCGTTTTAGGCTGTTGTCATTAAACTAGTCCCGAGTAAACACGATTCACAATGATATATTAAAAAAATGCCTGTGAAGTGCTCAGGTCAAGTCAACCTCCAATAAAGTTACTGGTAAACAATAAACGCGTGATAGTAGCGCGATCCTGTCAGCTCCCACTAGAGTCAAGCTCTTAGTGGATGGCGCCGAGGCTCAAAAATAAAAAAAAATGTATGGCGTTAAGTATTTTAAATTAATCGCACGCGTTAACTTTGACAGCCCGAGTAAAAATATAACAGTTTTCTAGCTGGCTACCAGATTTTCAGGGAATGTGATTGGCTGGGTCAATTAACTAATTTACCAACATAACCTAGGAGGGGTCCTCAAAAAAAGGCACATGACAACTCGTTTGGGTCCTGTCCCAATATCCGCACTTGCGCCCTTGAGCCCCTCAATTGTGCATTCTCGTTAAGGGGTGCAAGACCGTAGGGTGTCCCAATACTGTAGTGTTGTTCTCCAGGGGTGATCATCAGCGCCCTCTTGCGCACTTAATGCACCCCTTCCGCAAGTGTGCATCAGACCTGACTTTGCTATAGGCTATTACCCAGGATCCCTGTAGTGTTGTGACGTTTTGAACAGCTAACCAATGGGGAAGCAAAACAGTTGTTTTGGCGCAGGTAGGAGTGGCGACCGTAGAACTGTCCCAATTCTGCTCTTAACAGCTTTGGGCCCTTGCGCACTTACGCCGCTCAGTGCACTTTCAACAAATGTACACTTCGCGGAAGACCTTAGGGTGTAGTGTGGATATTGGGACAAAATCTTGGAGCTTGCCAAAAGGCACCTAAAGGACTCTCAGCAGCTGTCATGTGCCTTTTACTAAGGAGTGGCTTTTGTCTGGCCACTCTACCATAAAGGCCTGATTGAGTGCTGCAGAGTTGGTTGTCCTTCTGGAAGGTTCTCCCATCTCCACCCAGGAACTCTGGAGCTCTGTCACCTTCATGACCAAGGCTCTTCTTCCCGATTGTGTAGTTTGCCTGGGCGGCCTGCTCTAGGAAGAGTGGTGGTGGTTCCAAACTTCTTACATTTAAGAATGATAGAGGCCATGTCCTTGGGGACCTTCAAAGCTACATATAGTTTAGGTTGCCCTTCCCCAGTTCTGCGCCTCGACACAATCCTGTCTTGGAGCACTACAGACAATTCCTTCAACATCATGGCTGGGTTTTTGCGTGTACAGTACTTTCAAATTTGGGACCTTACATTGACAGGTGTGTGCCATTTCAAATTATGCCCAATCAATAGACTTTACCACAGGTCGACTCTAATGAAGTTGTAGAAACAGGAAGGATGGTCAATGTAAACAGAATGCACCTCAGGTCAATTTCCAGTGTCATAGCAAAGGGTCTGAATACTTATGTAAATGTGACATTTCTGTTTATGTTTTTTCCTACATTCACAAAAATTTCTGTTTTTTCTTTGTCATTTTCGGGTATTGTGTGTAGATTGATGGGAAAGAAAATAAATGTTGGCCATTTTAGAAATAGGTTGTAATGTAACAAAATGTGGAAAAAGTGAAGAGATCTGAATCAATGCACTGTACTCACTGTACTTATCTGCAGTAATAATGGAAGGATTTTTCCACAACACTTACTCAACAGAAATTATTTGGGTGCATACTGTGCAAAAGTGGATCCTAAAATGCAGAATTTTGATTAGTCAACAGGAGGCACACTGGTTTCTGTTAGCACCCTCCCCTTCCATTGGTGTCATCAACACAGGCAGTCATATCTCCTTAAGTTCAAATGTCCAGAGAAAACCCTTGTTAATTTCCTGGTTGCTTAAATTCTAGAAAGTTCACTCACTATCTGCAATTGGAAAACGAAGCACTGAATAATTTTGCCATCTTATTTGCTTTTTAAAATGTTAAAATATCAAAAAATATAGTTTTTACCTTTATCTTTCGTAAGCTGGTCAGTTAATAGTGAAAATAATACCATTGTTTTGGCATTAGGCTGGCCGGTGTATTTGGTAACAAAAAGATAAGTATAGTGTAGACAAACAAGAAAGAAAAACTAGGCAAGCCTAGTTCAGCTGGCCTGCAGGTAGAAGTGACTGTGGTGAGCCAGAGAGCAGGCTTGAAGAGCCTATTTATGGCCTAAGTATAGATACTTACTAGCCAGTAGACATATGTTTTGGGTAACTACTGTGACTTTATAACACAAGAACAGACAATCATTTTAATGGTATTCCAATACCATATTGGCAAACTCCCACATTCTAGCCATGTGTCTTGAAATAGATTCAAGCTTTGTCAGTGGGGAACGATGCAGTAAATATGGCCGTGCACATTATCTTACAACACGCTGATTATCCAGGAACATATGCAAGGGTCCTATTTGTGGATTTTAGCTCTGCATTTAACACCATCACACCAGATCCTCTGGGAACCATTAACTCATGACTTTCTTTTCATTTCTGGAAAATGATTTTATTTCATAGCTACAATGAGATTGTCAATTTGGCATTGAAATACCATTTAAATGGTTGGCTGTGTGTTATTAAGGCACAGAGGTAATTATATAACATCAGCATGCAGGGGTTCTAACCTATGAAGTTGCAAACAGGAGTCCGCAGTAGGTACCAAAAAAGCAGGAGACTGGGGATTCCAATGTAAAAAGCTGTGCAAGCACGTCCATGTCTCTAACCATAATACTACTGAGCAATGAATAGTCACTAGGCAAAATTTTAAAGACATGCATGCATATTACTGTGTAGTACAGGACACTTTGATTTGAATAAACTAGCTAACCTGCAGATCCAGCATTGTCAGTCTGGAACTTCAACCTTTAAGCCATGCTTTTCTGTTCAAATTGTTCAAATTCTACAGTTAGTCTGGGGTGACTGGAATGCAAATCAAGCAAGTCTGAGCAGACTGGAACATAAATCTATTTCATAGCTAGAATGAGTGGGAGATCATAAGATAGCATGAAATAGTGATGTCCATGTTAGGTAAATCATTTGAAATAACATCTCAAAATAATAGCATTTGCAAGCTATATTAGGTCTGGCTTGGTTTACTGCTATATGTGTTTTCAGACAGCAAGTGGTGTATGGTGCGGCTCATTCATTTTCAGTGGAGCCTTGGCAGTAAATGGAATTCTACCTAGGAGTGAATGTCGGCAGTGCCTGTGAACAAGCTTGCAAAGGAGGGAAAACAGAAACATGTTCTGTAGGAGAAAAACTGTACAGAAGCTAATCCCTGTTAGTTAGCTTTTGTCAGTGGGGGACAATGATAATGCAGAACCAAATTTAATAGGTTCACAGCATAGTACATAAACTAAGTACTATATTACAAATGATAGTCATGATAGTTCATATTCAAGTCCTTGATTGATCATTAGGCTTATTCCACAGGTTAAATAGGATTTTGCAATGGAATAATAGGATTTTGCGATGGATTTTGCGATGGAATAATAATGGTGGATTTTAGCTCTGCATTCAAAAGGCTTGTAAACAGCACAGCATTTTAGTCAGTCAGTCACTCAGTCAGAGACATTCGCTCTTCTTGGCCAGCACCGATTACATGTTCCACCAAAAATTAACATACAATTTTATGTGATGGGTATCAATAACTCAAGACAGTACAGTTTCTTGCAATCATACATAAAGTATGTCAGATTTTGAATGTTTTAATTTTTTGGTTGTTGAAGCTGGATATTTCCTTCTTCACAGCAGCCTGCCATTAGACTACACACTTTACACACAACTTCAAAAGAATTTTGTGCAGTTTAAAGAAAAGTTGGATTATGATGTTTCGCTGGTATTTAGATATCCTAGCGATTATACATTTGTTGTTGTTGATGATAAACTATTTTTTATTTGGTTGTTGAAGACCGCTATATCAGAGTATGATTATTATCTATTTCCACCTTTTTATCTTTTCTCAAACATGTACAAAATTAGTAAAGATTTGGTCACACCCACTCATTCAAGGGTATTTATTCAGTTTTATTATTTTCCACATTGAAGAAAAATAGTAAAGATATCAAAACCATGAAATCATGTGACAAAATGGCAAATACTGCAGAAAAGTTTATTTTTACTGAAATCTAACCCGGGCCAGATAAAATCATCTCACGGGCTGGTACTGGCACCCAGTCTCCCTCTGGTGTAGTGTTTTTCAAATTTGCAGATTTAGCAAGTGGCTATCAAGCAGACGATTTCTGGTGATTTTTTTGTAGACTACAAAGCCCATGTTGGAAGCAAGGGCCCACATGACCTACCGCAAATTTGGGCAGACATGTCTGGGAAAGAGATTAGTCAGGATGTTTCTCTCTGGTTGTAGTCAGTATTCCATAGAAAAAAAGTAAGTATGAATGTCATTACATTCTGACAAGGCCCATGTACAGATATGATACATGATAAATGTATGATATATGTAAATATATGTAAATAATCTTTAGAGAAAATCTTAAGAATATCCTCACAATACTATATCCAGATTCATGCCATTTTTGCAATGCAGGCTGCATGGATCGATATCTGGAAAAATGTAGTCAGTGCAAGCATTGTTTTTGACAAATGTTGAATGTGAACACCAATTCCAATAAGCAGCGAAAATAGCTATGGAATTAGCCTTACTAAAAACATATCCAACTAACTATATGACCATCAGTAATATAATTTATATCTGAATATACTACCATATTTGTATGTGAGGAGAAACCTAAAGAAATGCTATAGATATCTTCAGTATTTTATAGAAAATATTTAGCATAGATGTATTTACATACTGCCAAAGCCCAAGTATGGAAACTACATTTATATAGTGTTTATATCCAAAGTTGATACGTGTCGTAGTCGTATATTGATTCAATATTTTACCAGCCATAATGTATATCAGCAAAAATCTTGATATGTATTGGAAATTATCTGGATTCTAAAGTGAATCAGGTAAAAATCTATTTGTGTTATCCCGGGTTTCTGGGACTTTTTGCCCAATCTACAGTAATGTTGTAAGCAAAATTGAGTTTCAAAATACAATAAATCTTAATACATCACTGTTTATAGTTTTTGCCAGCCTGATAACAATGAAAAGAAATACAAATCTAGACATCTGGGTTTTGTCATAAATCCTTCATATATAAATTTAATAGCCTTAGTTACCGACAGTGATGTGTGTGGACAGGAGACTGCAATGAGAAAACCAGTCTCTAAGCAGACCTTAGCCAGACATGGCGTCCAGATGAGACGTAGCTTGGTGAATGGTCCACTGCCTCTCAATGACACCCCAGTGCCTCAGGGTGAGGCTAGGTACATGTGGACCTTCCATACAGCTAAAGCTGCAGACAATCACATGTTCAGTGTGAGGAATGCCACCAGAGATCAGGAAGAAACCAGCCAATCCATAGCTCCAAACAAGGCTCCAGGTGACCTCTGGTCAGCTAAACATTGGTCTCACATGGATCATAAACACAATACTTGAGCAGAACTCAAGACTTACCTCAAAATCTTGTTCATCTCTGATTTGGGCACCATAAGGACTGCGTATTTCAATACTTATGCCTGTACATTGAAGTATTATGGACATTATTTTATCAGTATTGTCAATGTAAAAATGTACAGCATACAGTGCCTTACAAACGGATTCAGAAGCCTTACCAATTCTCTCATATTACTGAATCACAAAAGGTACATTTACATTTTGTTCTGTATGATATATTTTTTAAAAACATTAAAACTCAAAAACATTTATTTGTTTATGTTATTATAAACAAATAAACAGAAACATGTTGTTTGCATAAGTATTCCACCCTGTGCTGTGGAAGCCCCCAGTTTACATAAAATAAAGAAAATGCCCTAAGGAGGACGCAATAACCTTACCAATGGCCACCCCATGTGAACCATTGAAATTGTTCTTATATTTCCTGGATAAAAAAACACTGTTAAAAAATCATTAGTTAGGCTTTGTATCTAAAGGAAAATGTAGACCAAACTGCATTCTACAGATGTTGGAGGTGAGCTAAGACAAATGCATATATTAATATTCTATTTCTACATAACACAAAAAGCTCTATCTGAAAGTACATCTGGAGTTTGCCAGAAAGCATATGTAACAAGATAGGACTTTCAGTTTTGGCCAAAAAGCTCAATTTGTGGTGAACATGTTAAACTGGCTATGCCTCAAGACTGGCTATGCCTACATAGAAGTTTGGTGGTGGCAGCATCATGTGGTGGGGATGCTTCTCATCAGCAGTGGCTGAGCATCTTGTTAAAATTTTATGAAGAAAAATAAGTTGAAATGCAGCAAGAGAACCTGCGTCAACCTAAACAACTGGAGTAAATCTGCCAAGAAGTATGGGTCAATATCATTCTGAGTGTATGCAAAGCTGGTACATAACCTCAAGAGCATAAAACTGTTATTGGAGTGGCTCTACCAAATATTGTGAAGTTTTTTTTATTTTTTATTTTTTACTTAAAACCAATCTTAAAATTTTTGATTTTGGGTTTCAGTGTTTTAAAATAAAAATAAGATTTCACTGTAATTGTGTAATTCAGTAATATGAGAGAACTGGTCAGGGATCTGAATACTTTTGAATGGACTGCTATTATCTTACTCTTTAGTATAAAAAAGAATAGCTCCATATCAGTTACCAAAAAGGTTAAATCATAATTTCTGGTCTACAGTAAAGCAGGATGTGGGATCAGAATATTAAAGGCTTGCTGTGATGCTTCTGCAAGAGGTCTCTAGAGTAAGCTTATGTAGCCAGACATCTCACAGACATGACCACTGGCTGAAGCCAACTGTCTGAACAAGGCAGAAGACAGGAATCCCCACATGAAAAAAAGAAAGAAAAAAGTGAAAGGTTTTCAGCAGGCAGCCTTCAGACAGGAAGGCTCTGGAGGAAACACCAGAAAGCCATTAACTAACCACAGTATAATGGTGATCTATTTGCTGGAATGAGCTACAGACAGCTAATGAACCAGCTTTAACGCTTTTCTTTTTTCCCCAGCTGAAATGCACCAGTTAGAGCTTGAGCTTGTACAAAACAGTGTGTCAGATCAATGTCTAAATTCCTAAATCAAGGGAAAAGGTTATTCTCTGTCTCTCTGGGATTCCATATCCCCCTATATTGAAGACCCTCCCCTACCCATTTAAACCAAACAAGTCTCTTTTCTTCCCACTCCTAATTAAGAGAGAGGCGGTAGGTTTTTTTTTTGTGTTCTTGGTTATGCTTGTAATGTTAGTGTGTGCAGTGTGAAAACAGATCTGATGGACTGGTGCCCTCAGCTCTCCCTGATCAGGCTCCAGCAGGTATCCTCCATGATTGACAGCCCACAGGTCAGCCGCCCATCTTTCAGACTATTAGAGGGTGGGCGTTAAAGAGATTTGGAATGCCTGGGACCCTGATTGCTTTATTGCTCGCCTGTCAGAACCATTGTACAGCTCTGTATTATTAGGGCTTGCCATCTCTCACTGTCTGGAAAGCATCACGTCTAAGCTCTGCATAAAGAACCACTGCCACACAATTCAAAATCCTTTTTCTCTTTGGCTCAAAGAAAAATTAAGAATATTTCTACAGAATTGCTTGTGTTGGTTGGTCAGATTGTGTCACAAATGTGTTTTCTGGGAATGGGTTTAATGGCACTATGCAAAGTCAAACTGAGATTACCATTCATATTTTGTTTTCACAGCATTTGCATTTTTCAGAACTCAAACTTGCTTCTGAAAACATACCTGAAATAATACTTTCAAATGTTTTTACTCTGATTACCTAATATCAAAAAGTCAATATGCAATTTGCTTGCTGTTTACTTTCATTATACTTTTTACATTAATCTATGATGTGTAAATATTACAATATTTTTTCCTTTAACGCAACATTGATTAAGACTATTACAGCATATTGACATCCACTGTCCTATCCCATGGTTTAGAGGAAGTATGTTTGCATTATGCTATTTATTTTATCATCAAGTTCAATAATCAATAAAAAGTCACCCTGTTACAAAAAAACCTGTACACAAAATAACAAGCCATCTTTAGAAACACCAACATGACCGTATTTGCAGAAGCAGTTGTATATTATGCAGATGGAGACTGGTTGATTCATGTACTGTATGATTCATCTATAAAATACATAATTTTTGAATCGTGGATGCAGAGCAGTGTTCCAAGCCGTGTTGAAATGGCCATCACAAACGCAGCTATGCTTGCTACCAGTTCCATCTGAAAATTATCACTCCAAATTATCAGTTGTATTGATCAACTAGCACATTGCATCCCTTTGTTTCTAGACAAGCATTAAGTTCAGTACTGCAGGGGTTCATTTAAACTAAGCAGTGTCGCTAGCGATGGCTACCATTTGACATTTTTTTGATTTCGGTTCTGCTTTTCAGTACCAAATTAGAGCTATAACAAAATTCGGTACTCATCCTTAGATGTGCCAGTCAGAATTCATAAGATTAGTTTAACTTTTGATATTTATGAAAATATAGATTTTTAAGAAAGTTTATAATGACTATGTAAAGCTTCCAGCCGAACGGGATCGTTCCAGAATATGTTTTACTGTATGTGTATTCTGGGGTTTGTCATGGCCTTGTTTGGTCTTTCCTGTTCTCGGTTCAGTTAGTCAGTTCATTCTGTTCACCTGTGTTGAGCCCTCACCTGTTTCTGTTCTTCTCGTTAGTCTATGTTTTTAGTTCAGTCCTTATCATTGTTATATTGTGACGTTCCTGTATGTCACATGTTTACTTTTGTTGTACGGGGAATTACGTATCTTTGTATTTCCTATTGCCAGCGCACAGCGCTCCGTTTTGGTTGTTTGGCATTAAAACTCCTTTGATCATACGCTTGCCTCCGCCTCCATTCCTAGACATTACAGACAAACTATCAAAAAAATAAATAAAAAAATTTCAACAAAAATTGTTCAAACTGCTTTTAGTTGTGTACCCTATATGTAGAATAAAAAGCAAAATTCTTTGAGTAGATTAATTGGTGCTTCTAGGGCTGTTTAAAGAGCAAATTGGCGGCTTGTATGAAGACAAACGCAACTGTTTTTGTTCAGTTTGTTTGTATGTGTTTGATATAAAATCTGCTGTGGCTTAGGGCAATCAGGAGTATATGGTGCATTCTGTGTAGAGCAGACATTCTTTTTTTTGAGTTGGACAAAATCTGTCATTAGCGTTATCATTATTGACACATTTAAGTAAATGTCAATAGAAAATCTAAAAGTCAAAATGCAGCTAGTCCCTGTGATTTCAGTTACTCTTTTGACTGATTTTGCTTTAAATTGACTAGCAAGTGACACGAATGTTTGCCAGCCTGCATTGGGTAACTACTATGAGAATGTGTCCACTTTCAGTGCACCTGGGGTTGATGACCAAAAGCAATTATCCTCAAGATAAGTTAGTAAATTACGCAACACTGTACTTAATATGCTTACTTGCAGGAAAGTGTGCAGTGTGGACTGTTTTAGTTGTTTTTCTCAAGTAATGTTTATTGATACATTATTGTTTTGTTTGTCTGTAATGATGGCAGGTGCTACTGATAAAATGTTTAGTGATTTCTCCCTTTTAAATCAAATGTTGCAAACTAAAATGCTGCCTGTGTGCCTGTCCAAACAGTAATTTAACACCATTCTGCTTTTAGAGTTAAAGGCTGAGTAGCATATATACTACTCAGCCTGGCAGCAGATATATTTATATATCTCCTGCCAGCTGTTTCAATTTTGAGAGACCAATCATATTCAAAATACGAAGATTGCCATAGTCTAGTATTTACAAAAAAAAATCACCATGTTTGAGTAACATTTTCTCACCATGTTTGAGTAATATGAACAAGATTCAGCATTACAAATCTATTTGAACTGTGATGTTACAACTCTGACGTTGAGACTGGTGTTTTGCAGGCAACAGAACACACTTGCAGGCAACAGAACACACTTGCTAAAATACACACAGATCGACACATAACCATTCACTATGGACCTGACTACACACACACATCACACAGACAAGCAAACACAACCAGAATCCCACACAGTCATTTCAGACACACTGATTCTACGATAAATTTGCTGGCACAAATGTTAAAGAATACTTATAAAGGAAATCTAGACGGAAACCTTTACTAATATCGAGATGACACTGCTTGAGCTTCTGTACACTGTCTTAGACTTTGTAACATTTTCTCATCATGTTTGAGTAATATGAACAAGATTCAGCATTACAAATCTATTTGAACTGTGATGTTACAACTCTGACGTTGAGACTGGTGTTTTGCAGGCACTATTTAATGAAGCTGCCAGTTGAGGACCTGTGAGGTGTCTGTTTCTCAAACTAGACACTAATGAATTTGTCCTCTTGCTCAGATGTGCACCGGGGCCTCCTACACCTCTTTCTATTCTGGTTAGAGACAGTTTGCGCTGTTCTGTGAAGGGAGTAATACACAATTTTGTATGAGATCTTCCATTCTTGGCAATTTCTCACATGGAATAGTCTTAATTTCTCAGACCAGGGAATAGACAGAAGAAAGTATCTTCAGAAGAAAGTTTTTTGTTTCTGGCAATTTTGAGCCTGTAATCGAACCCACAATTGCTGATGCTGAAGATACTGAACTAGTCAAAAAAGGCCAGTTTTATTGCTTATTTAATTAGCACAACAGTTTTCAGCTGTGCTAACTTAATTACTAAAGGGTTTTCTAATGATCAATTAGGCTTTTGAAATGATTTACTTGGTTTCACAAACACAATGTGCCATTGGAACACAGGAGTGATGGTTGCTGAAAATGGGCCTCTGTATGCCTATGTAGATATTCCATTAAAAATCAACTGTTTCCAACTACACTAGTGATTTACAATATTAAGAATGTCTACACTGTATTTCTGATCAATTTGATGTTATTTTAAAGGACAAAAAATTTGATTTTCTTTCGAAAACGGGGATTTCTAATTGACCCCAAACTTTTGAACGATAGTGTACACTAGCACAAGCAATTTTGTCTCTATAGACATTGCCAGTGTATTTATTTTTCTCCTAATTCCCCAGGCCAAGATGACAGACTGACAGGTTGTTGAAGGTCACTGGAGCGGTGGCTCCTGGTCCCCCTGGAGCCCAAGCGATGACCATGCAGCATCCCAAACGAACCTGCCTGCTCTGGATCACAATGGAGACAAGCCCATGGGGCCATGTCCCTGTCTCCATAGAGACAAGGTGACAGGTAGGCTACAGCTCAGACTCACACCTTTCTGGTCAGCGCCTTCATTTCTCAGAGGACACTAGCCCGGTCGAGCAGCAGCAATAACAAACTTGTTTTCCCCCCTCACCCTCTCTTTTGGTTGTCTTCTTTAATGCCAGTACAAGCACATAGCAGGACGCCCCACCTCCAGTCCGACCCTCCTGCCCTGGCAGTGCTACCCCTGTGAGGCCTGCTGGGAACAGTGGTGAGATGTGAAATGAGACCTGTGAGTCTGGGCAGGGCCTGAGAGGGGACGGGACGCTCTGGGACAGCCCCTGCTATCTGTGGATCATGCACCATTATGCTTGTATTAGGGTGTGTGAATCCCCCATTCCCAAATGCCTCCTCCTTAAATATCCTTTCAATTCATTTCAAAATTGGCTGTTGTTGTGAAACTGACTGGCCTAATTCAGTTCATTATCCTGGCTGATATACCACCCGCTGATATACCACCCTTATGTCGTTGCCTCTTCTTATACCTACAGTGTAATACTGAGACGTATCAAATAAATCATAAAAAAAATGTATACAATGACAGACAGCTTGCTTCAATCCATGCTACCAGTAGCCTATTGATTTTGAGCAAGCCATGACTCTGTGTGTCCTGATCTGAGAAATAAGTGTTAACCTCTGCATCACTTTACCCCAGGGTGACCTTACTGGAAGCCATATTGATTTTTTTTTGGGAGCGTCCTCCCATTGCCCATGCCCTTTTACCGCTGGGACTCATCTAATTGTTTATTGCTGGATACTTTCCTGACTTCACTCTCTTCTGTCTAATTATGTGCCAAGATTTGACAAGTCAAGTCTCCCCACACTCTCAAATCTCGCTTTACAACATGTCGCTCGGCAGAACACTACAGATGGCTTGATTCTCAGCAGACCCTCCCACATGGAATGCTACAAACATGACAACAGAACACACTTGCTAAAATACACACAGATTGACACATAACCATTCACTATGGACCTGACTACACACACACATCACACAGACAAGCAAACACAACCAGAATCCCACACAGTCATTTCAGACACACTGATTCTACGATACATTTGCTGGCACAAATGTTAAAGAATACTTATAAAGGAAATCTAGACGGAAACCTTTACTAATATCGAGATGACACTGCTTGAGCTTCTGTACACTGCATTAGACTTTGTAACATTTTCTCACTCATATTATTTTCCAGATTTGTAATTCTCTCTCAGTAGGCACAAAGGAAACATTTGTTTTACCAGAGGCGTGAAAGTCCATGTTCAAAAAGTAGCTACATTATAGATGGGAACACTTTCTGCCAGTGATCATCAGAGATGCCTTGTGACACGTCAAACCTTGGACGGAGCTCTAAAATTTCACTAGATTAGTGTAATATGTGCAACATTGCATGAGGAAACTGTAAATTAAAAATGTATCTAATATATCCATGATGCTTTTACTCTTACGGCCAAACAGAATAACATTTTACCATCAAGTTTTATTTCATTTTCTGTAATTTTGCAAGCTAGCCTACTGAACAACATTCATGATGCTTTTACTCTTACGGCCAAACAGAATAACATTTTACCATCAAGTTTTCTTTCATTTTCTGTAATTTTGCAAGCTAGCCTACTGAACAACTTTCAGCTAAAACTGTCCTAGTTTCATCAAAAACAGTCATGATAATATAACATGTAGCACAAAAAGACATATCGGGAAGGTTTCTTGAAATCTAACATTCAATTCAAATCTTTACATTGGGTACCAGGGGTCCATTGAAACCGTTTTGGCTATTACAACATGATGCCTGTTATTTTGAAGGTATATTTCAGGCTGTTTTTTTTGACTTGCAGACTTGTTTCTTCATTCATTGTTTTCTTACCAGAATTCCAAACACTTTCAGGCCCAAGGAAGCCCTCGGTCAGGATTTATCAGTGAGTTAACGCCACAGAAGTGGGCCTGATCAATAAGCACATTCTCCAAAAGGTTCCAGAGAAAGAGAAGTTGGAGGCAGGCGCGGGGGAGAGGCAGGCATGAAGCGGGAGAGAGGCAGGGAGCAATCAGAGCTTTGTGGATCTGTATGCCTTCAGGAGGAGATCGATGCAGTGACAGGAGCTCTGCTTTGTTCACTCTCACTACTTAGATGTTAGACGTGCTTTACATGATTGCTTAAAGGTTTTTGTTGGCGTACTTGTTTGTTTGTCTGTCATTTTATCTTCTTTCTATTTAAACTATTCCCCCATTGTCACTTGTGTTAGTATGGTACAGGATCAAGCAGAGTCATTGTATTTAGACAGAAATTGTGCATATATATATACATACACACAAAATACATACATATACATAAATACATACATATACATACACACAAACACACACACATCACAAATAGACATATTCAAATAAACTGCAATGCAATCTACTGTGTAAAATATGACCAAGCTAGTTTCAATATAATAACACATCTGATTTCTACATTCTCACCACATCAATTCAACACAAATTAGTCTGTAGAACCTTTGAGTTATAAATATTAATTAACAATACACAGGCTGTATATATTTCAACAAGGGAGTAATGAAGCTCTAAAAGTGACTGGAACTTGTGTGCAAGTACCCAGACAGAGGAGATCCTTGGGGTGTATTCTAAAGTAAAGGGCAGTTTTCTTCAGGCTGGAATGGCTTTAGAAACCCTTTGTCATCTTTTTAGTCTCACGGAATTTTTCGTCATCATTATTCTGAATTCCCAACCGCTTATGCCATTTCACACATTGCTACCTCAAGCAAGTTAAGCACTTGCCTCTCCAAAATAAGCTGCCCAAAATTACTCCTAATAAGAACTTGTGTGTGTGCTGCTCCTTCACTGAAAGGTGTTGACCGCAAAGGACAAGTAGTTGTGAGTAGATCTGGTCACAGTGCCTAAGGGACATTGAGAAGCATGAGCTCCTTTGCAAGGTTTAATAAGACAGCACAGATGTGCCCTTGTCTCAGCATAGCCCTGTGTCTCATTGTACTTTGGCCTTCTAAACCTGCCAGTGCAGGACCAGTATTGCATTGGCCGCGTGAGAGGGTCTCATTAGGACAGGCAAAGGAAAAGCGGGGTCAAGGTACATAAAGGTACCCTGAGCTAAGGAGCATGCCTCTAAGATGAGCTGGAAGCTCCACCACGTCCTAGGGCCACCCCCCAGAACTCTGGCCCTCCCCACCGTGACCTCCTATCTCCACCATTATTTGATGAAGCGGAGCTTGATAATTATTTTGCGTGGATGGAGAAGGGGGCACAGTGTGAAAGGAGTGTGTCATTCTGAGGGAAAGGATAGCAGGGGATGACAGAAAAGAGAAAAAAAATCTAAAAAAGATCAAAAGCAGGCCTTTCGCTTTTCATGCCTCAGAAAGCTCCAAAGAGGATAAGGAACAATCGAGCCTGGGGTCTCCTGTCCTCTCTGGCAATTAGACTCAGCTGATGAAGTGAAAGGGATGAATGGCAGGGTTCAAGGCCTTCTTTAAGATTCACACAACAGGGTGTGTTTTTCCCCTTCTTCTCCTTTATCTTCACCTCCCTTCAGAGTGGCAGAAACGCAGCTGAAATATTTCCAAATGAAGACGATGTGGTCCAAGGTGCCAAATCTTAATCATGAGGGCTGATGGGATTGAGGGGGTGTGAGAGTCTGTGATGGGGAACAAACAGACAGCATTCAATCCTGTGCATTTTTGCGCAATAACAAAACCAAAAAGTAGGCATTCACACATATTAGAAATTACTTTGTTTCACATAAACTTCTACCTGTTGATACTGTTAGGGAATTAACTTAATTCTGGATTTAAAGGTACAATACCATGACAACTAAAGTAAATGGTCCTCACATAATGTTAAAACGTGTTAATGTGTTTCCTAATTTGGGGTTGTACCTGATACTTTAAAGCGCTCTGGATAAGAATGTCTGCTGAATGATTGAAATGTGCAATAATGGGTTGAAGCCTATTTAAATAGAATTTTAATACCATTGATTGTATGCTTTTGATTCAACTAAAAGTTTTAGAATAATAAGCCAGCACATGTATTCAATTAATTAAAATCTTGATTAATTTTATTAAAAACTTTCAGTATCATTACCCTTCAGAATCTTTCCTTCTACTGTATTTAATGTAACCAAAACAAAATGTATCATCAGTGATGTATTCTCTGCTTTTCTCAGCCATTCTCAATACAGTATATGGTGTTAAATGGCCCCAGAAGCCCAAACCATGCCGCCACACTGCACTAAAACCTTAAGATGCTTAGTGATATTCTTTAATCTGGCCCATTGATAATGTGTTTAAAGAAGAGATTCAGCTCTTCCAAACTTTGAGGGTCCAAAGTTTCAGAAGCATGGGGTCAGAATGCCAATGAGCTAAATAAAGTGTAGCCAAAATGGGCTTTAGGGGATTTGAAACATAGGCCCCACAAATCCCTTTGATCTAAACAGAGTTACGGCAAAAGAAAAGCAGAATATGAAATGCCAGGCACTGTGGTTCTGCCAACATATTGTCTGTTTGGCATGTATAATTCAAAGTTCCAGGTTCAATACAGAACATTCAAAAAGATCTACATGTGGAATTAATCTCAGTTTGATTCTTAAGGATTTTGGGAGATAAAATTCTTATGTGTTTAGATGATATTTGAATGTTTTTGTGACTAGTATTGACCATCTCAAAATGAAATGTCCCACTGTACTCTCCTTCCTAAAACCTCCACGGGAAAATATGGGCACATTGCCATTGTGGCAGTTTTGGTATCTTCAAATACAAATTGCTCCCCAATATATATTTCCACAAGATCCATTCTAAATTATTGCAATATCAAAGTCTTATTAAGATTGTCTCACTCACACTCATTAGTATGTGCCAAAATATAAATGGAAGTGAGCAAATAATCAAATATGGCACCCAATAAAACCACACAATATAAAAAAGCTTTCCATGTTGCCACAGATGCATAGATGATAATCAGACAGTCAATGACAGGAAACAGTAATGGACTGCAATATCAACCATGGATTACAGATGTGTTAACATTAAATTCACTGTATGCAAATGTATTTCAATATATTATTGCCAAGCCACAGAAATGAGGGTTTTCACTGTGGTCAGGGGACCAGATTACACCCCCTGGCATAAACATGTCACATTACTTTTCTAGGGCAAACAAACTCCCAGAGCGAAGGTTTGAGGCTTATTAGGACAATTAAATGTGAATTCATTTAATTCCAGACTCAACACAGACCTTACATTTTGAAAGCCTGAATCCATACTAGGTTAAGAACAAGCATACTACTCTGTAGCTTGTCAAAGTACTTTCACATACCTCAGCAGCACAGGTGCCAGAAGAGGTTTACAGAAAGTTCAAGGATTAAATGTCAAAGAATTGTTTTTTAAAACAGTATTTTTTTGCAATTTCATTCTTTTAATGACTTCCAATAATGTTGTTACATACATCTGTACCATGTTAAAATCGAAATGAACAAAAAGCCAATATTGAGTTTAGTTATAAAGGCACATATCAATTACAATACTGTTAATGAAAGTGGGAGAAGGGACTTTCCAGATAATGTCCATCTAGTTTTAATTGTTCACATATTTTCCTTATTCTAGGTGACATGGCCATTACTTCACAGTCACCACTTATCAGCAGAATCACACAGGATTAATGGTTTCACTTGTGCTACTAAGAAACGTTGTCCCGATTATCAGTGCAAGAAAAATAATGGTTATTTGTCATTGTGTTGAGCAGTGAAAATGAGTAATCTAACAAAACACAAGAGTTAACCACACTATTAACCCTTGCAGCCAGGTTGATAGGGACGCACACATGTCAGACAGGCCTATGCTTAGAGCTGTGATTGACTTTTCTTAGCCCTTCATGTCAAATGCTGAAGCTATAACGTTCCAAAGACATTCACTGAATATACCGTTATTTTAATTTTAAAGTATTTGTTGGTTAATGCTAAATTCAACTAATACGGCAAGAAGTACCATGGTGGGATGTCTACAGTTGATTGATATCTTAGGGAAGTCAATTGACAGCACTTGGCTAACCAACTTCAAATGCACTTTGCATTGCATTGCATTGCATGCAATAAATGTGCTGGTCTCCAAATACAATCACAACTGCATTCTACACATATAATGTCACACAAACTATTGTAAAAAAACAAAAACAATGCATTTTCGTCTTTTAAAACATAATACAACTATGCAATAATATCAAATACTTAATGTTGAAACAATTAATAATAGTCTAGAAGTTATAAATTTCGATTACTGTATGTTTCACACACCTCAAAATGTCTGCATTAATGCCCCATTACTTAGTAAATTTCACAGAGACCTTAATATACGTCACACAGAATCTCACTCACTGTCTTCAAAGTAAGCCAATATACCTCAGTACTCTACATAAACATTTAAGAAATAGAATACCCACAGCATAGTATCGCTGTTACTATTTTGACAAATACCGTACAGCATGGAGACACAGGTCTTATTTGGTTGATTCAGAGTTGGGAAGGTGCACCTCTGCTGGGCTCTCAGGGCCATACTTCTGAAAGGTTTCCTCCATGACAACTGATTTACACTTGGAAAACAAGGGTGGAACCTTAAGCCAATCAATTTATTCATTTGATAAATTAAGTGCAAATGAGAACTGAAAACAGAAATTGCATCTGTAAAGCCTTAGATCAGAGAACCTATTACATAAGTCAGGATTAATGAAAATTGTCCTTATCTTAAAAAAATCATTCAGTAGTTTTCCGTAAAAAAATCTTAGTCATGTAAAATAGTATACCATCAGAAATAAAGTAAAACTCGGCTAAACATGAAAGTTATCTATTGTATAGGCGCTATATATATATATATATATATATATATATATATATATATATATATATGACAATACGAACTATATATTTATAGATATGCATTTTCCATGAAATTTCCATGAAATTCAAGCAATAACAATTGTTGTCCCACACATTTGACAGGTAGGGATGGAGTTCCAGAAAGCTACTTTTTTCTATGGCAGAAACTATATGTGCCGCAATAAACAGCCATTAACCTGCTCTTTTAATCTAATACATTTTTCTTGTCTCTCTTTTTCATGTTATCTATTAGCTACACTCCACTATCTGTTTGTGTTGTATTTTCTATCCTTTTTTTTCCCATGAATGTTTTATATATTGGAAGGAGAATGATTGTTCTCTCCAAAGAGGCCAGCCCACGGCCTCAATAAGACAAATTGCTCCAGAACGCCTAAATGGCAGTCAATGATAACTCATGGTAAGGAAAGTAAGTGACTTTCAATGGAGTGGATGGGGGACGGAGAGTAATGGTAGAGCACAGGTGAAAAATAGATGTTTGGCTCTTTGTAATTACTCCATTAGGTGGCTCTCTGTTAATCTACCAAACCACAGCAAGTGTTTTTACAGCATCCAGGTAAAAAACGACTGCAACCAGACCCAGAGGAGTCCCACAAGTCTGAACAACGCCCTATCAAAACAGACACTATGAAGTGTTAAATGGACAAATATGCACTCTATTCATGCTCTAGAACATCACACAAACACACACACACACACACACACACATCAGCTACTCTATAGTTAAGTGCATTAACAGATGTAAAGATAAAGTTAATTCATTGACATGATCAATAACAGTGGCTTCGAAAAGTATTAAGACCCCTTCACTTTCTCCACATTTTGTTGTTTTATAGACTGAAATGTTACATTAGCAGAGCCAGTTCAGCCTGTGGTAACTGACCAGTGATGCATCAATGGATGATCAGTTTTCATACCGGCCTATTTAATCGTCAGGTTACTCAATAACCTGTATGTTGATGGTCGTACTAGCATGTGGTTGCAAATCCATCCACCACCTGCCTCCACCTCTTTGGTTCTGTTTCCTTTTGTGGGAGTGGGTTTGTTACTGCGTACCTTGCTTTTTGCCTATGAGGAGAGGAGAAGAGGAGAAGAATCTCAGTACATTGTATGCATATTGCAGAGCATAGGTCTCCAAAAAAGATTTAACTAATACATCTGTCTGAACTGGTTATAAAAAATGCCATCAATCTACGCATAATAATAAAAAAAAAATATATATATATATATATATATATATGTGCAAATTTAGGAAAATAAATCTGAAATATCAAGTACACAGACATTCAGACCCTTTGCCATGACACTCTAAATTGAGCTCAGATGCATCCTGTGTTCTTAGATCATTCTTGAAATGTGTCTAGAACTTGACTCGAGTACACCTGTGGAAAATTTAATTGATTAGACGTGATTCAGAAATGCACACATCTGTCTGAGAGCATGAGGGAAAAGATTGGGACCAAAATCAAACTATTGGTCCTGAATGACAAGCGCTATATCTGGCAAAAAGGAAGGAACCGCTCATCAACTGGCCAATACCAATCCCGTGGTTAAGCATGTTGGTAGGAGCATCATACTATGGAGGTGCTTCACAGCAGCAGTGGGACTGGTCAGAATTGGGGGATGGATGAATGGAGGAAAATACAGAGGTCCTTGAAGAAAACCTGATCCAGAGTGCCCAGGCACTCAGACTGATTACGATTAATCTTGCAGCCTGACTTGAAGCACACAGCCAAGACAATGCTGGAATGTCCTTGAGTTGCCCAGTCCAGACCTGAACCCTATTGAACATATGTGGGGAGACCTGGGAAGATCGTAGTTCATGGAAGCTACCCATCCAGTCTGACAGAGATTGAGAGAATCTGAAAGAAGGAATGAGAGATCCTGCCGAAATCTAGGTATGCAAAGCTGGTAAAGACATACCCAAGAAGACTCAAAGCTGTGATTGTTGCCAAAGGCGCATGCATCCGAAAAGTGCGGAATACAGGTTGTGAATACTTAAAGTATGTCAATGAGATATTTCTTATTTTTAATAAATTGCCACACGTTTATAAAAACATGTTTTACCGTTTGTCATTGGTGTTGACGTAATGAATTATAAATTCAGTCTATAACACAACAAAATGTGGAGAAATGATGGAGTCTGAATACTTTCCAAAGCTACTGTAATTACTCTTACCATGGCTGGACATGATCAGACAGCTTTAACACATTGCAATTCCATACTGAACACATCAGCTGTGAAACATAAAAAACAGGGTTAGCAATGAAAAGGGACAAAGGAAAACTGTCTATTATACATCAGCACCTCATCCTACCCATTTCCAGAAGAACCCCCCCCCCCCCCCCCC